>CAMRHE010000495.1:965000-1236136 GCA_947044405.1 Leptodactylus fallax | reverse complement strand
GTGGACCAGAGATCAGTGGTGCACAGCAGGGACGGTGATGCGGCACCGGAGAGTCAGAAATGGCGCTGGCACGTTCGCCTTTCACTTTCTTGTATGGGTGCGCTGGAGCATTGCGCTCAGCATTCTGGGCTCTCCTAAGATGGCGGCAGATGGGTCTCCTGGCCTCATGGGCAGTGCTAAAAATCTCCCGCATTTTTGCAAGGTACAGTTAACCCTTTGTGGGCATTCTTACACAGCGATGTGGTGCAGCAAACAAGTCCTGGGCGTTTTAACTCTTCCAGGGCTGTAACACACTGAGAGGACAGTCTTTAGGGCTTACTTCAGGGGTATAGGGCTCCCCCCTCTTTGTGGCAAGCACTCTCAGGGAATAAACTTGATCTTAGCAAAGTCCACAATAAAGACCGATGCTCTGGAGACAATTTGGCGCACTTTTCGTGGCGACTTTCTCAAAATGGCACACACCCGTATCCTGTTCGTGACGCCAGTTTTTCTTGCGGTGACCAGATGGAAGGTAACGCTGCAGTTGGGATTGCGGGGGTGCAAACAGCGCAGACTTGTCACGGTCTCTGGGCACGAGGGCGCAGCGCTGGTGCTGTCCCACGTTACCACCACTGGTACCGGTGATGAGGGGGCTGCACAAATGTTGGTGGTGATTGTTCCCCCGGGGCGCTTCCCCTATACTGTGCCGACTGGTGGTGTTTGGGGCGCCCTGATGTTGTCGGTGCAGAGTCAGACACAGAAACGGTTGTAAAGTTGAACTTTTACTTCCATGGGTGTGGAGGCACAAATGCTTAAACAGTTTCTTCAATACAAAACAACGGGGTACGCCTGGTGACACAGCAAAGTCCTGGGGTGCAGGGTAGACTTGATGAAAGGTGTTCCTAGCCCCTTATACTTCAGTGTTACAGCCCTAAGGTGCGTCTGGGCTCCTATTTGGCACATAGGAGGATGCCCACCATGATACTAGTACATAATATTCCCCACTCACGTTATGTGGTCCTGATAGCTCAGAGTTTCGGGGTGCAATAGTCAGGGTGGCAGGATATTCCACAGGTCTGGCCTTGGCCCCTGGATCCTGTGATACTTGCTATGGAGCACGTGTTCCAGAATGTTCTCTCCACAGTCTCATGCTGACAAGATGATGATGCTTGACTTCCTTCAGGGCGATGGCTAGGCAGACAGGGGACAGGATCTTCTGAATAGCTGGAGTATGTCAGCTCTCCAACCTTCCTGGGCCTGTCTAGGACTTGAGATTCCTGCACTAAACTCACTGCTTTCTTCACAGGACATCACACTTATCTCCTCACCTCCTCCTCCTAACACTCCACACTTCTAACTCCTCACACGCAGGACCTTCCTGCAGGGGTGTTACCATGGGGACCCAGTGATCAGCTGACTCCTCCCCTTTTCCCAGGCGATGTCCTCCCATTGGACATTTGGTTACTATTCAATCCTATGGGAGGTGTAATGCATGTGTGAGGCTCACTAGGTGGCACTGTGTTGTGTGAGACTCAGGACCCCCTGCTATGTCACACAGGCTATGAAGCAACAGGAAATAATACAATGCACAGAGATCACCCTCAGCCCAGCCATAGCTAGCTCTGGGATGCCACACAATGTTATGATGTTTATGAGCCCTAATCGGACAATAAATCACTCCAAAGTGAGTGTAGTGTATGCAATATATGTCCAGTGTGTGAAGTGATACATATACAGAATGTGTACAGAATACAATTGTTGTGTTAGCAGTGCCCACACACGCTTTTTGCATGGGGGCCCTCTTCAGTGAGTGTTCACTCCAATTACATAGAAAACTAATATTAATTCAAGATGCACAATAACTATTCACAAATCCTAGCAAGTGGTATAGCAAATGCTATACCACGTAAGGTCACCAGTTCCATATTGTGTATATTTTGCTACTTTGATTTATTCAAAAAGCAGTGGACTGATGTAAACAGAGCAGTATACAGTGACCCCTGATAACACTGAGTTAATCTTACACTACATTCTACTTGTGTCAATTCACTTTTTGCAGATAACAAAAATATTTGTTCCACAATAGTTAATGATTAGTCTCAATTTATATAATCCTGTGTTTCTAATGGAACTGAAGTTCTCCAGAACAAGCGATTTTTTTTTTATATGAACTTTTTGTAAAATGCCTAGGGTTACTGTGCTGCACAAATGTGGCTAGTAATACCAGAGGGAAAGTATGCAAGTGACAACACACAGCAAATCAATGGAAACCATCATTTAGGCGAGCAGAAGATATCTGGAACGGTTTTTAGGAACTAATGCATGGTTCCAGACACCAAAGGGCTACACTTTGCACATGTCTGTTTTTGAGTTTGGGCTAGGACCTTGACATTCAGCGAAGAGTAATGTCAGTACTACAGCATACAACACCATTTTATACAATTGTCACTTTCAACTTTGAGGTAGTTTGGGGAAGACCCTTTCCTGTTCTACTTGACGTGCCCCAGTACACAAAGCAAGGTCGATAAAGATATGGTCTGGTGGAGGACTGGAGTGGCTGCCCAGTGGCCTGACTTCAACCCCATCCAACACCTTAGAGATGTTTTTTTTATTGTTGAATGAGCATAAATTCCCAAAGACAAAGTCCAAAAATTCTATATTTTAAGTGTGTTTAACAAAGCCTCCCTCTGTCACTCCATTTGTGTCCCCAACTCAGTTGTTTGTTGTTTGGTAGCCATAGTTTGTTGGGGACTAACAAAGATCCATAGGCCTGACACTGGTATTTGCACCAATGGCAACTATTCTTTAGAGTACTTTGGAAAGAATAAGTGACTATTTAACCACTAAATTATACGTTTTCAAAAACTGTTCCAAAAAAAAAAAAAATCACCTTGTGCTGCAAAAAAACAAGTCCTCATAAAGCGATGTTGACATAAAATAAGAAAAAAAATGTCCTAAAATCCCACATTCCAAAAACAATAGTTTGGTCAGACGAGACTTGGGTTCTCATTAGATCAGAGTAACATCAACATGGAACATGTATGTTTTCTCTTTCTTTCTGTTAGATTCCCATAAGTGCTTTGGTTTCTTATAATCTCCAAAAAGATTCTATTTTTACATTATTTGGATGCCTATGAAATTGGTATATTGCATGAAAATGACAGATTAATAACACTTCTGAGGACAAAAATATTGAGGATATCAGTGATGAGTGGGGCATCCTTGTGTCATGCCCTGCCAACTCATAGCTTCTGGCCCACCAAGAATATTCTTCATCTAAAATGATTCTATAAAATTTTTATGTAAATTTCCATTTTTAATGGTCCGTTGACCAGAATTTTTCCATATTTGAAATGATTCATGTCTTCCTTTTCTGGACAATAGAGATCTCGTAACCAGGATAATGAATGTTTCTTTATACAGGTGTCTAAAAAAATTTGATGAAACGCACTTCTAACAACTGGTGAGTTTCCCGTATGTACTATTTACAATGTCTCTCTAGTCTCTGCTGGGAATATTTTTGGAAAATATTTGAGGGAATGTTTCTCTGCAGACTATTGACTCATTGTAATTATCAACCAAAAATAGCGAGGACTAGAAATAAATGCATTATGGGAATGCTCAAACCACAACTACGGTAACTGTTGAGAAAGACGCATAAGGGGTATGACACAATGATATGGTATTTGGATGTTTTATTGGGCTTATTATTAAGTTTAGTTTTGAGAACTGTCCTAATAAAATGTATTATTGGAATGGGTTACAATTTTGTTTTTGAGCCCAATATATTATTTTAATCATTAGTGTTTATTACTACACATTGTTGGCCAGCAAGGTTCATGTATTTTGTAGTTTTCCCTTCATAGCTTGAGGAGGTCCATGCTGACCTCATTATATGACACTGACTTCAAAAACCACAAAAAAATTGTATTCTTTTTTTTTTCTTGTCCATGTAGTCCAGGTTCACATGGCAGAAAGTGAAGCGGAATTTGAGAGGGAATTCCGCCTCCGATTCCGCTACACTTTTTGGCTCTGTACTTTCTACCATTGCTTGATCTGCGGTGGTCTCCTGTTGTGGGTTGTACAGCTAGATCAGCTACGGAATCCACAGCAAGATCGAGCAAGACATTTATACAGTTGTGCTAAAAAGTTTACATACTCTGGCAGATTTTTTGTTTTTTTGACCTTTTTTCAGAGAATATGAATGATAACACAAAACTTTTTCTCCACTCATGGTTAGTGGTTGGTTGAAGCCATTTATTGTCAAACTTCTGTGTTTTCTCTTTTTACATCAAAATGACAACCAAAAACATCAATGGGCAGTTTTACCATCTGAGAAAATAAAGAGCCTCATCCACAACTACCACAAAAGACTTCAAGCTGTCATTGATGTTAGAGGGGGCAATACACGGTATTAAGAACTGGGGGATGGGAACTTATGAACAGGGTCATTTTGATGTTTTTGGTTGTCATTATGATTTAAAAAGAGAAAACACAGAAGTTTGACAATAAATGGCTTCAACCAACCACTAACCATGAGTGGAGAAAAAGTTTTTGTGTTATCATTCATATTCTCTGAAAAAAGGCCAAAAAAACAAAAAATCTGCCGGGGTATGTAAACTTTTTAGCACAACTCTATATTTAGTATCCTGTTTGCAATGGGAGGCAGATTCCGGTCGGAATTTGGAACTGGTTTTTACCCTTCAAAGCAATGAAATTTTTACAAAACCTTGGATGATTTCACCTACATCCAACTTGAAAGACCTGGTCTGATTCATCTGGTGCACAAACATGTAAATGAAGGAAAAATCCAGCACTCATGAGATTTTTATAAAATGGAGCCTTTATAAGAGCCTGTAAAACCGCATGTACATAGCCGTTTTGGCACATTTCGCACAGACACTACCCTACCCTATGACTACGGACAATGTCATGCAGTTTTAAAGGCTTTTATAAACACTTTTTATGGGGAAAAATCAGTATAGCTTACAGTTTAATTTTTCCATCTACAATCCTACTCATTGTGGGCTTAGGAGTCCAGTGGGCGGTCTAAATTGTAATTGACAGCTTGTGCATACAAAGATAGCTGTCAATCTGTGAGTAAACCCATACAATGGACTCTAAAACCCAGAGTGATCGGAAATTAAAACAAAAAAAAACATACAAGTTATACTGAATCTTTTCCCATAAAGCTACATATATATCTGCTCAGCTCCTCCTGCTCTATAACATGCCGCCAGCAAATCAGACACTTTTTTCAATGTGATAGGTTCCCCTTAAAAACACCTAGACTATTTATACAATGTATTCAGCAACTTATTTGCAGTGACATTGAGTTTTTGTTCTAAAGCTACTCTGTCTCTCCTTCCATTCCATGGATTGACCCTATTACATGTGTTTTTACCCATCACGTACCACCCCAGGTGACTGGACACCTGACAAATTTTATTGACGTTAATAAGAATAACAAGGAGTCTTCCTCCCTTCCTCCTCCTTCTTGTGTTTGCTTCTCCCTTTACTTTCCCAGTAGCCGGAGTGTTTGATGTGGCCGTGTTACATACATACACTTCTATTGTTGTTTGTCTTCTTCTTTTACAAGCTCACATCAGCCATTGACAATGGCCTGAATGCCGGCTGCTGGAATGTACTCTAGTGATTATATATCTGAACATGGTTTACATTAGCTGCCTAACTCATGAATAATTGAATGAAAAGCCTCTTTTATGAAAACACATCATTTATAAAAGAAGCCATTGTCTTATTTGTTTTCTGCGTATTAAATCTATATACAGTAATACCTCGTACATTCGCGAGGTTAGGTTACAGAGCGGGTCGCGGATCGCAAGGAATCGCGAATGTTTGGTACAAGCGCTTAGAAGCGCTTACAATGCCGATTTCTAATGTTTAACCCCTAAATATCAATAAACTTTACCCTACAGTACTGTACAGTATACTAAAGTATACTGTACAGTACTGTATATTAATACATTCATTCATTTTTCTTATACACTCACAGTAAAATGAAACTAATTACCGGGTACGTAATGAACAGGACGCTACTACCCAATAGCGAAGGTGTTTTTTTTTTATTAAATTTCACAGATCTGAGAAAAAAGAGCAAAATCTATATATGTTAGTTGCCAAAAAAATATCGCGAATCTGTGAATTCGCAAATTCGGAAACGCGAGTGTACGAGGTATTACTGTAGTCATAACATGTAATACATGGTACTGAAAAACAAAGCCCCACGCTGTTATATAGGGTTTCAAGGCGGCAAATGTACTGTAAATGCAGTCCAGATTCCATATGGTACAGTTATTTAATACAATGGGGTTTGGGGGTCCATATGTTCAAGTTACAAAGCAAGTCTACCAAAACAATACAAAGTACATCTCTGGTTATAAACAACTTTGCGTAAATCAGTAGTATAAGCAGAGATAAGGAACTTTGCAATATATCTTATTAGAGAAAAATGCCTCTTTCTCCACTGATCAGGCTCCTTTTCTCCTGGTTACAGCTGTCCATAGAAGTCTATGGAGAGAAGATTTCGGAGAAGAGAGACACAGTGACAGTAAGATTAGTAAGTAATTCTCTGTAGGAGAGGAGCAGCAGCATGAACTACATGGTACAGCAATACTGAGCAATGTAATCTAAGAATCCAGAAATGGGGTAATGCAGAAAACTTAATAGAGCCAGCAGAATCTTTCAGTCTCTTACCTTCCCTCTTTAAGAAATTGGGGGAATAAGGAAAGAAGACTGATAAGTGGAGAAAGAGGCATTTTTCTCTAAAAAGTTACGTTTTGTAAAGTTACTTATCATTACATGTACTATTGATTTATGCAAAGTTGTTTAGGATCAGAGGGACATTTTAACTTGACAAAAGGGTGCAAAATGTTGCCTATATCTAGTACTTCAACCTTGATAGTAGTTGGTTGTGATAGAAGACAACCAGTGTCAGACTGGGGGATTCTTGAAACCACCAGAGGAGGTAATTCTGAGGGCTCCCCCTTAAAGACAGACTCCATTACTAATCCTAAATATTAGAAGAGAAGGTAGGCTAGTGAGTTGGAACATATTTATCAAACCAATTTGATACATTTGCTGTTTCACACATTGATGCCTTCCAATTTTTGCAAAAGTTTTAGGCATGCATGGGAAAAAAAATGCTGTAATGTAAGAATGCGTTCAAAAATAGAAATGTTTAGAAAATAGTGTTTTAAAATAGAAATAGTTAATTTTTGTCAATTAATAAAATGAAGTAAATAAAGGAAAGAGAAATGTAAATCTCATCAATAGTTGGTGTGACCTTTGCCCTTTGGAGGAGGAGTCCTGGAAGTGATGATACGGCCCCCACAGATATAGCCCTGATCTCAGCATCATCCAGTCTGTCTGGGATGACATGAAGAGACAGAAGGATTGGAGCAAGCCTACATCCACAGAAGATCTGTGCTTAGTTCTCCAAGATGGCGGGAACAACCTCCCTGCTGAGTTCTGCCAAAAACTGTCTGCAAGTACCAGGAAGAACTGATGGAAGTCCAAGGGCAAAGATCACACCAAATATTGATGGGGTTTACATTTCTCTTTTCTTCATTCAGTTGATTTTGTTCATTGACAAAAATAAAACATTAAGACTTCTATTTATGAAATCATTCTTTGCAGTATTTTCCCCTGCCTAAAACTTTTGCACATAACTGTAAATATATGCAGGTATATGTTACCAGGTCTCATTTATACAGTTTTTTTTTCTAGGTGGTCAAGTACGATTAGAATCAAACTCAGTCTTGTTTTTAACTTCAAGGAGAGAAAGGTTCTAGTTTGACATCGATCTTGACAATATCTTGCGGAAATCCTAACCTAATCCTCTAATCAATGGCAATTCTGCTTCCTCCGAGGCTTTAAATATCTGACTCCTTTGAAAAACGACCCTGTTTTTCCAGGTCTGGGGCCTATGAGCCATGCATTACACCTTGCTGTAATTGTGTTACCGCGGAGCAGCGCTGCAGTTATTACTATATCTATGCCAGTTAATGTCAATGCGAGCTTTAGCCCTGGATCACATCTGTTCCCATTCTCACATCAGGCTTGGAAAACACAAAATAGAATAGAATGCATATTACTGGATTATTTCCAGAGGCAACAATAGTGCGACTAGCAGGAACAATGTCAGGCTTTGTACATTCACTTACTGAAGAAAGTTATATTATGCTTTCAAATAGTTTGGCATTTGAGAATGACTTAAGAAAACACATTTCTTGGAGAAGTCGGGGAGGCTATAAATTGGGGGCACAGTGCAAATGAGGAAAAATTGTACAAAAATGTGAGATTTAATACACTTGACTTATCAACTGTAATGCTAACCGTTAAGGTATGGTTATTGGAGTATTGCCATAAGGCACCCCAGGGGTAACAATTGTCAATTGGGCATGGCTAAAACTGTCGTCAAGAATGCCAATTTTCTGAAAGATGACAATTTTGTAAATTCATAAATGGATCTTTTTGAATATCAAAATGTTTTTGTTTTACGTGAGACGATCTTTGATTCCAGGATGTTTCTTACCATCATGGGACCACATAGATTAAGTCTTGGGCGCAGTGTTGGACTGGCACACCAGAGTACCAGAAGATCGTCCGGTGGGCCCAGTCTCTAACACAAAAATAGTCCAGCAGAAGACTCACATATAGCTCCAATAATTGGCTGATGTAAGTGAGATGACACCTGAAACAAGGATGATCTTCTGCTGGGCCATCAATGTATGAGCAACATCTACATACTCCATACTCCATGGGGCTCCAAGGCATTGGTACCATACTGGTTCTCCAAAGAGTAGACTCTAACTCGGTTTAGTTAGAGCAGTATTGGAACAACCGACCAAACACATTTGATAGCAGTCAGCCAAATCTTAATCAATCAACCCACCCCATTCATGTGCATGATCCTGTGCTTTCTGATGGTGGCTTATCTCCTTTGAGAACAAAAGGATCAGGATCGTACATATTGAAATCCAATGTGACCCGTGCCATCGGGTGAGAGCAAATATCAGCATATATGTTAAATGGTTGAGTCTCCCATTAAAATCATTGGGTTTGACCACCCTTATGTTGGGTCTTACTCATGATACGATTATGGCCTTCTAACACACACATACACAGTATATAAAGTTGTATATTGTCTTATTTTTCTAATCCATTTTTTATTAGAAGGTTGATTTGGCTTCAGAATCCCTGATCATATGTCCCCTGATGCCCCTCATATTATTCCCCTTAATGCCTACTCTGTGTTAAGTACACCATGTTGGCCACAAGCCTAAGATGGTTTGTGGCCTATAAGTCAAAGAATTGTATGCCCCAAGCTACGCCAGGGGAGCCTTATAATTAATTTTGCATTGGGACACACAAGCTCAGGTTAAACCTCTGCAAACAGAGGAACCCCTGTATGACATCTATGTTCCCTAATGGGGTATGTAGAAAGACCTTGTTGGCACAACAACCCCTTCTTGTAAGTTATCTCAAAAGTATCTGCATTACAAATTGGTCTTCCAATACTGAAATACCTAATAAGATCAGATAAGCTAAAGAAGTGATTCTGGTAATGATTTTCATCATGGAGACCTTGCGTATGTAGGAGGATCATGGAATGCATCAAGCAATACATATATATTTAGTATATAAAAAGAAATAAAGAAATCTTTTTGTTTCCCAGGACACCAAAGGATTTGTAACCATCTGATTAGTGTTTTGTTTGGGTTTGGAAAGAATGTAGTTAGGGAGGTTCCGGATTCTGAGCTAGTTGCTGCAAGTGATACAAGTGAATAACTCCCTCCACAATAAAGCTTAAAAGGAATGTGTCTTTCAGCCGTGCTTTAGGCATAAACTTCCAAATACAAAAGATGCATAGAGCTTAAGTACACTGGGATTTAACAATATGCATCTATACACTTCACTGTAAACCAATACTTACATGTGTCTCTCGAGCACAATAGGCTCCACTATATTCTTGCACCCTTTCAGGGGAATATATCGCTCGAAATTTATGGTATTTTGTTTTGACAGGGGTATCAGCTGTGTCATGCTTGGAAGAGATGGGGCCCATAGTGAAGATCAAAATGCCACCCATTAGGGTGATGTGCTGTGTTGCCCAGTGGTGGTCTCCAACACCATCTATTTTCATGACTGTTGAACCCCTTTCTTTCGAATAAGTTAGTTCCTGTGGAGAAGAAAGTCCTGCCAAGGTTTCCACTACCAAGTTTAAAGGAGTCCAACAAGGCTACGCTTATTCTTTGCTAACCCAGGCTAAGGTACATGGTTTGTTCCTATAGTATGTATACCTTTAGTTATAACATCTGAATGGATAACTAAAGGAATTGTACCACGTTTTGTACCACGTCTTAACACTATCCACAGTCTAATCAGTGTCTAAACCCTGGGATCTGCACCAATACCTTTCCCATCATCACCAATACCTTTCCCAGAATCTGATTCTTTTATTTCTGCGGGTTTGCCAACAATAGACAAGCACTCTACTCCATTCTCATGAGCAATGGGGGTCCCAAAGATCAAAGACTTATAATTTATAAATTGAAAACTTGTTCCCCTGTCTCCCCTGCTGAGGCTTTAACTCTTGGTCACATGACTTATTTCACCCTACTCAATTGATCTATCACCCAAATAGAGGGGAGTCAATGACGTCCGTGAGCGTCTGCAGGGGAGGCAGAAGAACAAGAGGTCTAGCCTCTGCTGCAGCCCTCCACACAGGTAATAAGCAGGACTTCAGGGGACTGGGGTGAATATTAATGTGATGAATTGTATATATATTATACTGTCTTGTTATGCTTTAAATTTTGTGTTCATTGTAGTAGGAGTTTGTTTCAATGTGTCTGTGCAACTCCTGTGTAATTTATATGACAACTACAACCAAAGAAACAGGATATAGGTGATCTATGAAGCTGGATGTGAATTCAGAGCAGACAGCCACTAACTAGCTAATCTTTTGTGTGTGACTTTTGATTCAGATGTCCCGACTCCAGTTTTCAGTCTGGAAGCCAGTCAAGTGAACTCTGTATATCGAACAAAGAAAAATCATGACATCACAGGTGGGAAGTTCCAAGTGGGTTGGGGTGAGGGGTCCATAAAAGCAATCAGGGACATGAGCTCAGAGTCAGATATTGGAGCTACAGGTCACCTATAGATCTGCCCATCTATTTCCTACTGGGCTCCCAGCCAGGCTTACAAACAGATCTGTTTAGTTTTATTTAGAGATGAGCGAATTTTTCAAAGATTCGATTCGGCCGATTCGCCGAATTTTCTGTAATGATTTGATTCAATCCGAATTAATTTGTGGCGAATCGCATTAACCCCTTCTCGACATCAGCCCTAATAGTACGGCGCTGCCGGGAAGGACTTCCCGCAAACCACAGCAGAAGCATGGTGCGCACACAAAAACTTTGTGCGCACCCTGCTTTGCGGGTGTCAGCCGTATGTAACGGCTGACATTGTCCTCTAACACCCGTGGTCAGAGCTGAGCTCCGATCGTGGGTGTTAATACCTGAGATGCCGAGGTTAAACATGACCACGGTATCTCAGGGGTTTTATTATATATTCGGGTCCCAATCGCCCCCCCCCCCCCCCATTTTCGGGGGCTGCAGCTGCTCGTATTCGGCAGCCCAGGGTCTGACCAGTGACCCCCGGGTCTGCCCCATCGCTGTTGATGGTTGATCCTGCCTAGAATGGAGACTGTCAGCCTATGCGGCTGCTGGGGCTGACAGCGTCCTATACACTGCAATACACGTGTATTGCAGCGTATAACTATTGAAGCAGCGATCAGAATATCAATGCTTCAATCCCCTATAGGGACAAAAGAAAAAAAGTTAAAAAAAAGTTAAAAAAAAAAAAGTTTAAATTAACCTCCCCCCAGAGCTGGTGCTATTATTAAACTCTGGGGTCAATAATCAGAGGCCTAGGGAAAGTGATTAAAAATAGCAAACACTTATACTCACCTTACCTCACCTTTTCTGGGTATCCAGTGTTTTCTGGGTATCTACAGCGTCCTCCTCGCTCCTCTTCTTCCTTGTGACTGAGGTCCTGCTCCCCAGACGTCACTGCTGGGGCCTGTGATTGGGCTTCAGCGGTCACATGGGGCGCGATGACGTCATTACTCTGGCGTGATGACGTCATTACGCCGACGCGCTCCACATGACTGCTGGAACCCAATCACAGGCCCCAGAAGTGAGGCCTGGGGAGCAGGGCCTCAGTAACCAGCCGGAAGAGCTGGATGCTGAGCCCAGGACAGGTGAGTATCAGTATTTTTTCATTTTTAATCACCTCCCCTTGCCTGGCATCTAATGAAAAGGGGTCTGGTGATCTCCATTAGCAGTATGTATAGCGGTTGGGGAACCAGGCTTTCCCCCGACCGCTATCACGGGGCCACGCCACTTACCTGGGTACGTCGGGTGCTGACGTTGGCCCTGTTGGCACCCTCCTGATCTCACCAAGGGGGACATGTAGCATGATAGAACACCTTGGATGCTGCGTTCATGTTTGACCGCAGCATCCAAGGGGTTAAAACCTGTGTGATTCGTTACTACAAAGTGAGAGGAAATCCGGATTCGATGCGAATCGAATATTTCCTGAAATTCGGATTGAATTCCACTTCGTCAGCTTCGATTCGCTCATCTCCTTTTTTTTTTATATTCTTTGCATACATATGTCTTTTTGCTATTATATCTTTTCCTGTAAGCACTTTACTTTTTGTGTATATTAAATCTATAATTTAATAAAG
Organism: Leptodactylus fallax; assembly: GCA_947044405.1. Classification (NCBI taxonomy): domain Eukaryota; kingdom Metazoa; phylum Chordata; class Amphibia; order Anura; family Leptodactylidae; genus Leptodactylus; species Leptodactylus fallax. The sequence continues at coordinate 1,223,382 of CAMRHE010000495.1, read as the reverse complement.
TTGTTCTTAGCTCTAAACATCCCCACAATTCTGAAGAGGGTAAACATTGCTTAGGCTTATTACCTTGTTTACTATAGTTGTGCATGGTTTGGGCATATTGGTGTCTCGCTGACTATAAAGTGGTGGGTGATGGCAGCTACTTGTGTGGATGTGTGATTGTAGAAGGTCGCTTCATTCCTCTGTAGCTTAGTGTGATAGGTGATTTGGAAGGGAGAGTGGAAGAGGAGTCGCCCTTATATGATTTGTAATAAAATGTTTTGATCTAAATTGTTCGGTTTTTAATTAAACCAAGCAATTTGAGATTTGCCTCAAACTAACTAAAATGGCCACTTGCAGTAGATTATTATACTCTGGGGTCAATTCAGACCCCAGTCTATAATAGGTGGAGGCACTCTCCTGTTACATCATGTGCCAGGGGTCACCACTGACCGTCATGATGTCATGGCCCGATCCGGGTGCATGACATCATAGGACAGCGCCAGACGTCACCAAGAAGGCAGAAACAGAGCACCAAACACCGCGAGGAGGCCCAAAAGAGGTGAGGGAAGGTGAGTATGAATGGTTTTTATTTTTTACACCTCCCCTGGGCCTCCACCTATTATACTCTAGGGGCTGAAGAGAACACTGAGTATAATAATTTCACTTCTATCCAAACAAGTTTGTGCCAAAACATATCGGAGGTTCACCCATCTCTAGTCATATCCAATGTCGCTCGTGTGTGTGGGGGGAAGTAAGGTGTACTTATACCCACCAGAATTTACAGTGAGGAAATATATCTTGAATGAGACTAATTTGTGACAATTAAAATAAAAATTAATTTTTTTATTTAATATAAAGAAAATTATTCATGTTAAACCTCCCTACGTCGTGTGTGAATGTGATCATAGTTATGATGGATATCTGTTGCAATACGAATAGTCAGCTCTCCAGCCTACATACCTCCTATAGGCTGCCGGCTCATTAGCTGGGATCACTTACCAGTCTATGATGTCGTTTTTACACTCTTCTTTCTATAGAGTCGATTTACTTTGTGTTATTTTCTGTTATTGTGAATGAAAATCAGTTATTCTAATTACAACGATGGAAAATCTAATGTTACAAAAGAGCAAAAACCTTATAAAAATAACCTCCGGCTCATTACATTCTCCCTGTTCACATTGTAATCTGCCCTTCACATTTCTTTGTACTCAGCACCTGTAACGTGCTCAGCGCAACGTCTTTGATGTGAAGCGTTTCAAAGAGTCCTTTTCACAACACGACAGTCACATACTTCACCGTATAATATAAAGTGACCACAAACTACAAACAAATTCATGATCACATTCATTCCCCCAGGATGTGGCAGGATCCTATTGTTTCGGTGGGTAATTCATGCAATAGATACAATTTGCATTTCTGTACAAATTGAGATCAGGATAAAAAGGGCTGCTTTTTTGATTTGCGGAGACAGCGCCTCTTCTGTCCATAAGATGTGTCTGATATTGCCTGAAAAATACTAACTTGTAATACCAGACATAGCCATTGAACAAGAGTGGTGCTGTTACTTAAAATAAAAAGCAAAGCTTTTTCTTCTAACTTCTTCAACCCCTTACCATAAAGGTTATATACAGTACAGACCAAAAGTCTGGACACACCTTCTCATTCCAAGAGTTCTCTGTATTTTCATGACTATAAAAATTGTAGATTCACATTGAAGGCATCAAAACTATGAATTAACACATGTGGAATTATATACTTAACAAAAAAGTGTCAAACAACTGAAAATATGTCTTATATTCTAGGTTCTTCAAAGTAGCCACCTTTTGCTTTGATTACTGCTTTGCACACTCTTGGCATTCTCTTGATGAGCTTCAAGAGGTAGTCACCTGAAATGGTCTTCCAACAGTCTTGAAGGAGTTCCCAGAGATGCTTAGCACTTGTTGGCCCTTTTGCCTTCACTCTGCGGTCCAGCTCACCCCAAACCATCTCGATTGGGTTCAGGTCTGGTGACTGTGGAGGCCAGGTCATCTGGCATAGCACCCCATCACTCTCCTTCTTGGTCAAATAGCCCTTACACAGTCTGGAGGTGTGTTTGGGGTCATTGTCCTGTTGAAAAATAAATGATGGTCCAACTAAACGCAAACCGGATGGAATAGCATGCCGCTGCAAGATGCTGTGGTAACCATGCTGGTTCAGTATTCCTTCAATTTTGAATAAATCCCCAACAGTGTCACCAGAAAAGCACCCCCACACCATCACACCTCCTCCTCCATGCTTCACGGTGGGAACCAGGCATGTAGAGTCCATTCGTTCACCTTTTCTGCGTCGCACAAAGACACAGTGGTTGGAACCAAAGATCTCAAATTTGGACTCATCAGACCAAAGCACAGATTTCCACAGGTCTAATGTCCATTCCTTGTGTTCTTTAGCCCAAACAAGTCTCTTCTGCTTGTTGCCTGTCCTTAGCAGTGGTTTCCTAGCAGCTATTTTACCATGAAGGCCTGCTGCACACAGTCTCCTCTTAACAGTTGTTGTAGAGATGTGTCTGCCGCTAGAACTCTGTGTGGCATTGACCTGGTCTCTCATCTGAGCTGCTGTTAACCTGCGATTTCTGAGGCTGGTAACTCGGATGAACTTATCCTCCGCAGCAGAGGTGACTCTTGGTCTTCCTTTCCTGGGGCAGTCCTCATGTGAGCCAGTTTCTTTGTAGCGCTTGATGGTTTTGGCCACTACACTTGGGGACACTTTCAAAGTTTTCCCAATTTTTGGGACTGACTGACCTTCATTTCTTAAAGTAATGATGGCCACTCGTTTTTCTTTGCTTAGCTGCTTTTTTCTTGCCATAATACAAATTCTAACACTCCATTCAGTAGGACTATCAGCTGTGTATCCACCTGAGTTCTGAACAACACAACTGATGGTCCCAACCCCATTTATAAGGCAAGAAATCCCACTTATTAAACCTGACAGGGCACACCTGTGAAGTGAAAACCATTTCAGGTGACTACCTCTTGAAGCTCATCAAGAGAATGCCAAGAGTGTGCAAAGCAGTAATTAAAGCAAAAGGTGGCTACTTTGAAGAACCTAGAATATAAGACATATTTTCAGTTGTTTCACACTTTTTTGTTAAGTATATAATTCCACATGTGTTAATTCATAGTTTTGATGCCTTCAGTGTGAATCTACAATTTTTATAGTCATGAAAATACAGAAAACTCTTGGAATGAGAAGGTGTGTCCAAACTTTTGGTCTGTACTGTATTTTGTGAGAGGTGGTTGACTCCAAGGCAACATAAGGAATAGCCAAAGAATGCTGATCATGACCTTAACCTCTAAGAAACCATGTTTAGTAGTAACGGCCAAACACTAATTCCCATTGACGAAGCTCCCCATAACCGTCCTGATAAGTACCAATGTTTTATAATACAAATAATAGCTGATAGTCTATGAACTTTTTTAACATTTTTTTTGTAGTTTGGGGTCTAGTCTGGGGTCTGAATTAATTGTGAGATCTGTTTTGGTATCTGAATGTTTTGTGGTCAGGGAACTGAATTAATTTTGGGGTCTAGTATATGGTCTAAATTGTTTCTGGGATCTGTTTTGGGACCTGAATTTATTTTTGGACCTGGTCTGAGGATTGAATTTAATTTTCTACGTGTATTTTGGAATCTGATCTAGAAACTGAATTATTTGGGGTTCTGGATTGGGATTCTGAATTAATTTTGGGATCTGGTCTTATAACTGAATAAATTTTTGGGACCTGGTTTGGTTTCTACTTGTATTTTGGAATCTGATCTAGAAACTGAATTATTTGAGGCCCTGGATTGGGATCTGAATTTGTTTTTGGACCTGGTCTGAGGGATGACTTAATTCTGGGATCTGATTTGGGTTCTACATGTACTTTTGGAATCTGATCTAGAAACTGAATTATTTGGAGCTGTGGTTTGAGATCTGAATTAATTTTGGGACCTGGTCTGTGGATTGAATTAATTTTTGAACTGGTCCGGGATCTGAATTTATTTTTTTTATTCAAATAATTTTATTTAATTAGTTTTTCCTGTCTCAACCAACAATGCAACTACAGATTTAATTATTACCATTCCCAATCCACCCAACAACAAAAAAAAAAAAAAAAAAAGAGAGAAAAAAAATGTTCTCCCTCCCCCTCTCCCAGGTTCCTATTACAATGCAACATAACTTCTTAATTCACCAAGTAATTCACTAAGTTTTCCCTTCTATCATATATGACAGCTTCTTTTTTTTTTACCACATATTATCTGGAATCTGAATTTATTTTTGGGATCTGGTCTGGGGTCTGAATTTAGCTTAGGTCTGAGGTATGCAATAGCGTTATAATGTGCAGTTGTGCTAAAAAGTTTACATACCCCAGCAGATTTTTAGTTTTTTTGGCCTTTTTTCAGAGAATATGAATGATAACACAAAACTTTTTCTCCACTCATGGTTAGTGGTTGGTTGAAGCCATTTATTGTCAGACTTATGTGTTTTCTCTTTTTAAATCATAATGACAACCAAAAATATCAAAATAACCCTGTTCAAAAGTTCACCTCTGCCCAGGTTGTCTCCAGGTTATCCCCAACTCCTAGTCCTTGCTGCTGAACAAATGGATTTGTGCATTGTACTTCCCACCATTTCTACATCAAACTTAATTAATTATGGAATTTTACTAAAGATAATGTAATACTTTCAATTATATCTGAAAAGTCGCTTCCATTTCACAGGATCACAGGGCTAGAACAATATGGATATGTCTTATTTGGAAATATTGAGTCACAGATTGTAATGCAGGTGTAAAAGTTGGCACCAAGAGCCATTTCCATTGTTCTATATCCAATCTCCTGTGTGGCACCATATCAAAAACCCATGAGAAAATGTAATATTCCAGAACTAATTAACTACCATTAATTACAGTGATAAGAACTGTTATATTTCTAAAAAATAGATCTGCTTATGTTAATGCATTTTTTTTTATTATTTTGTGATTTCAGTCATATCTTTGATCCGATATTCTTGAATGTCTCCACCACAAGAGAACATTCAGTGGGTCAATTTTCCCAAAATCTTTAGTCATCTAAGCCACCATAAGATTAGGGTATTGTGATGATCTAGCTTTGAAAGTAGAAGTCTAGAAATGACCATGCATTATGTAGGTCTAGGAGGTTCTCTTCATCCTTGTAGAGACTACCAGTTGGTAAGCAGAGTCTTATAGACTAGACAATGCTCACTGGGAATAATGCAATGCAAATATATTCTCATTCATGAGAAGAAAAGTTTTGTATTATATGGCTCCTCTATAATGTGCACCTCTGCAATAGGCATTGTAATATGGTAAAAGGGTGCTATCTTTTAAAGGAAGCTGTCCATGAGGACCACCACTTTACATTTTCTTTCAGTCAAAAACTGATCTCTTGACTTCTATGAGAAAGTAGTAGTCAAGGTGCAGAAGGCCACCAAGGACTGATATCATCTTCTGGCTCCAGGAGACTTGGCAACCATACATTGCCTTCAGAACAGGACAGCAATGGCCCAATTTAGCAGAGGGCGAAGAAGAAGACATAGGATGTCACTGGAGTGTTAAAGGTGTATGAATCCTAAGCAACCAGTCATGGCCATCAGCAGGAGCTAAAGATGACTGGAGGGACTCATGTCCAGAACCAGGTAAGGTGCGTAATATCCAGATTGACTTTATTGGGTCCTGGTGGGGTTTTTGTATTTTGGCAGTAACAATTTTAGCAAACTGTGCTCTCGGTACTGTCAAAAAACCAGAAAGAGTGCCTCTCGCTCTGGAGAACCTGTCCTGTCCTTCACTACACAAGCAATTGATTTAAATGGGAACTGTGTAATGCTTAAAATTCCATTTGGTAGCACTGCAGGGAAATAGAATACTTACTGCCAGGTTTGCCCAGCAGCTTATTGTCAATGAACCCTTCCAACAAGAAGGGATTGTCTGAAGTGGACAACCCCTTTAAGAAGATTAGTGTTTGATCACAGCACTGTGTAACCACACACCCTTGTTGAGAAGAGGACAGCACATTCTTCCAGGATGTTTTAAGATCCTATGACAAGATTCCAGCTCAGTTGTTTCCAGTGCATCTCCCGCAACCCAGGGAAATCCTGTAGAAACAATGCAGAAGGCAATGTCCCAGCTGGGCTGTCACTGGAACTAACAAATCATCACATCCCCTTTGATAATGTTCTGTATCTGATAAAGCAGAATGAGCTGCTCAATGCATGCGACCATTAACTTTCTATGTTTTTGCAGCTGTAAAATTTAAAGGGAAGCTCAACCTAAGGTCTATCGCTCTTATCTCTGCAATGTACCATTCCCTGTTTTACAATACACTACTGTAATATGTAACAACATCCCCCCCTATGCAGGATTAGGCTTAGATATGTGCGCTGTTTGTTTCATTACACTAGACTGCGTGACTAAAAGATTCCCAGCTCTCCTTCAAAAGGAAGAAAACGATATATAGTGCTACCTATTGGAGGTAACTACGCTGTAAGTCAAAGTTCGACCTTTTTACTAAAATGGTGACAGGATCAAGAATAGTAACCAACATGGAGAATATTCTAACGTAGGTAATATCCTTAAGGGGTCAAGCTCTGGAATCAGCTGGACAATGCTGATTCCGTTTCCAGTCTTATACACTATACAGTGTCAAAAGCAGAAAGCTGTATTGTGGCTGGGCACCATCATTGTTCCCACTGTGCCCGGCCACAATACAGGGGACTTTCTCTCTGTACAGCTGATCGAACCCCTGGCCAGCTAACGTTTAGTCATAGACATTAGGGCTTATTCACATGACAGGGTTTGATAGCTGTGTCCTAGCTGTTTTAATGGCCAGCACACGGCCCCTAGAAAATAATGGATCAATTCATACAACCATTTTTTTATGGTTTATCCATTAACCATAAACTTTCCATTTCTCAGGATCCGTGAAAATGGGTTACCCTCGGATCTACACTCAACCATGAAAAAAGTACTTGCACGGCATGGTTGTGTAAATATGCACTAACCTATAGAGTAGCTATCTCCAATAGGTGGCACTAGCAAGTCATTTTTCCTCTTTCTGGAGGAGAGCAAGCTGATTTGCAAACATTTTTTTCCCCATGTAGCATTGCCTGGCCTAGGCGAGCTTGCAGTCTCTTTCCAGGAGAAACAGTACCCTCCGAGACCTAGCAATTTAGGCTACAGAAATCGGCGGAGAGAGGAGGACTTTTTAGTTTCAGCATAAAAACAGCAGAAACCCAACCAAACCTGGCAGACCCCATTATAGTCTATGGGGTTCATGGATAACTGTTTTACCGGACGGGTTCTCCGTCGTTCGGCCCCCTGGTGGATCCAAATGACGGAGAGCCCGGCGCAAGAATGAACCTAGTCTTAGACTGTATGGATTGGAGGTGACCGATGAACTTTTTCAGAATTGTGTGTAAAATCCGATACTTTCGCATAACTGTATACATATATATAGATATATAGGGATAAATTTGCATTCAGTACATAGGACCCTTCACAGGATCCCATAATGTTGTCATCGTGTATCACTTTCCCATACTGTCTCAGTTTTCCCATCCTAGAAAACTATAACAAAGTGAATGAAGGGTGTGTGCGCCCGTCCACAACTACGACACTCTGCAAACACAAAGGACATGTGTGTAAACCGTGCTGGATGGGGTTTCCATGTCTACAGTTACAGTTCTCAGCACTATAATTGACACGTTAGCCCAGCCATCCATCAATCTATATTTTCTATCATTCAGATTAACTTTTATTTCCCAGCCCATTAAATCTTAATTATCGGTCCTGACGAGCTGAGGTTCATTACACCAGCAGGCGGAAGGAAGAATGAGACCTTTATATGCAGGGCTGTATATTTACCTTACATTACCATTGACTGGGAGCTCTGGCTGTTTTCTTCTGACTACACTCTAGTAATTTTCCTGTCAGATAGGATGACAAGTGTTTGCATAGTTTTCTAACTTATTTTCTTAAAGCTTCTACAATTACACAGCCTTCATGTAATTTTTCTTATACATGACTACATTTTGTAGAATTTCATGGTGTTTACATGTTCTTGCTGCTTGTGGTACTGAAGAAGTGGAATAAGAGTTAAAACAATGCAAACATTAGATGACTTATACCATATACGGCACTACTACTGTGTTGCAGTCTATGGTAAAATCCAGGTATAGCTATTGAGGTCTGTTACAGATGGTACTACTACAGCGGATAATGGTAAGGGTTAAAAGATGATAAAAAGGTTTTCAGAGGCTACTTTTGGGTAGTGTACCTCTTGGTGAGAGATCATTGACTGTCAGATATGATTATACCACGCACTCAAAGACACTTTAAGAGGGGGTGCATCATTAGACTGAGAGAAACAGGATAGTCGTTTTAACAAATTGCCCAATATCTAGGCCATTCTGACCTAGCTGTTAGGAGGTGTTGAGTGCAATGGTCACATGAGTGCAGATATATACAGCACACATGCTCTGGAAGGCCCAGACAGACCAGTAGAGGGGATCATTCGATCCACCGACAAGCAGGAGAAGCTCCCACAGAGTCCTTGTCCACCATCCAGACACAGGTGGTACCTTCATAACACCCCTGTCTCTGCCTGGACTATTTCCATGTCACTGCACCTATTACGTACCGTGCTATTGACAGCCTGCCATCATCACATGCAGTTGTGTCGTGAATGTGAAATCTGGACTGCCGTGGACTGCAACTAACATAATTATAAAGTATTCTAAAATCTGTATTCTGTTTGCAATCCAAGGAAGGGTAAGGTCAGGTATGGAGGTTTTATGGTGAGCGCTTCAATCTTGCCTTTGCTGGGGAGTGTCACTCTGTATCAACTGCTGGTGTGATGATCTGGGGAGCTGTCACATATAACAGTCGGTCCCCCCTAGTAGTGATATGAAGGGCACTCACAGTTTAGCATTATGTACAGGGCATCCTGTGGCCACATGAGTTGCCTCTCATGTTAGGGTGGACAACCAGCATTTTTCAGGAGGATAATGCTCACCCACACACCGCAAGGGTTTTCTAGCAATGTCTCTGCCAGATTGCAACACTTCCTTGGCCTGTCCTGTTGACAGCAATTGGTCATTTATGGAACCAGCTGGGATGCCAACTTCAGCAACCTACAAGTGTGCAGGATCTACAGGCCCAGCTACAACATATGTGGGGAAATATGTTGCCAGATACCATGCCATACTGTGTCTCATTTTCTATCCAGTCATCAATGATATTTGCTCACATAACGTCAGGCCGCATGCAGCGGTAGATACCAGCAAAACTAGACTAATGCATTCAAGTCAGTTAAAAAGTACAGATGCCATCCATTGTTAGAATAGGTCATCAATATCTGTTTACTGGGGACCACTGTTTGGGACTGCTGGGTCTGGTACTATACAACGTGCGGAGCTGGAAACAGATGGCTCCATATGTTGTGTAGAGTAAAATGAGGAGAGTAGAACAGGTAACCAGTGGCGTAACTAGGAATGGCTGGGCCCCAAGGCGAACATTTGACATGGTCCCCCCCCAACCGCTGCCCCCAACTGCCCCCCCGACCGCCCCCTCCAACCCCCTTCCCCCAAAAACCACATTCCTGCACACACTATTATGTGCCATAGTGGCCCCTGCACACAGTATTATGCCCCATAGTGGCCCCTGCACACAGTATTATGCCCCATTGTGGACCACCCATGAACAATTATTATACTCTGGGGTCTGCAGGTAACTGTCTATGTATAAGGTGGTGGAATCCAACTCTTTTCAAAATTATGTAGTGTAGGACTTCTAGTACATGACAAGAAATCCCCATTCAAGATTGGCTTTGTACCATTCTCTGCATGCATTTGTGCTTTATGTGTTTCTTTGCATTGTAAGAATAAAGTACTAACCTAAAGTGGAACCCAATTGCACCTCTTAGCTGTGCTGTGGATGAAGTCTTATCACACTTCCCAAGATACAGCCTATGTACTCTGCAGCTTGACATTAGGAGTTTTCCCTTACCTTTTGCAAGTTTAGACTCCATGGTGTCTGGTGTAGCTACTGATCTGTGCAGAGTGACCATGTTAATCCGAGAGTAAAGCCTGGGCTTTTCTCAAAATCCACTGGAGCAAACTACAGCAATAGCCTTGAGTAGTGGGATCATGTGAACTTGGCGTATTCCCTTTACAAACAGGATTGTTCCTGAGTTTCTGTGGGTACTGTCAGTAAAGGCCACTACTTGCATTATGGATAGCTGCTGTGAAATTTTTCGACTCCTGAGAATTACCTTAAGTAAAAGTGTGACCTGCGAGTGTCACAGAATAATCGGAAGCACTGGTGTAGTGAAGGACCGTCTGTCCTGATCTCATTGGCTAGGGTGGCATAATGGGTGGCACTGTGTCTACGTTTGGACAGCCATTTGAGAAATAATATTCAGTATAATTTGCAATCACCACATGATGGATCACAGACTTTAGAAGCTTGTAATGCCAATCAGCCCATTCTAAACCTGCTTTGTATATTAGAAAAGGTATACACTAGGCAGAGGTGTAGCTAGGGTCTCAGCACAGGGGGGGGCGAAACACGTCTGGGTGGGCCCTCAACCCAATTATGGGGATACCAAATTTATATATTTTTATTTATATTTTAACCCCTTAAAAAAAGGTCCAGGACCAAAACGTCACATGTCTTCTGCCAAACACCTAATAAAAGTCATTAATTAGCATCTGACACAAGAGTGTGAAGTTCATTTTTACTAGTACATCAGGTTGAGACCCTACACCTCATTTATGAAGTGCTGATGTTATCTTCTAGCAGAAAGTCCCCCTGAATCTTCCTTGTGAATGGAATACTAAGGCGCTTGTGTGGCTGATGCTCAATTTGCTTCTATGGGGCTTGCCAGAAATGCAGCCAGCCCCATAGAAGTGTATGGAGCGTCAGTCACACAAGCGCATTAGTATTCCATTCACAAGGAAGATTCAGGGGGACTTTCTGTTCCCCCTTCTCCTAATTACTGGAGTCTCAATGGTTGGACCCACTGCCATCTGACACTTATCTCATATCCTCAGAATAGGGGGATAAGCGTGTATGGTGGCACAACCTCCTTAAAGAGCCGCTCTGCACTGTACATGTACACCACAGAGCAGGAACGGGTTAAATACTTTATCAACTGTACAACCTCTTTTATTAAAAGGGTTGTACAGATCTGATGATATTTTATAGGATCCACAGGATAGGTCATCAGTATCAGAAAGATCAGGTGACAGTTCCAAAACTGAACCCCACATTGATCAGCTGATGTGGCCCCCGAATGCAGCCCTGCTCCTATTCAAGGAAATGGGAGCAGGGCTGCAGCTCCAGGTGTCACCGCTACAGTGTACAAATCTGTTTTCAGTGTGCGGCGCTCCACTCATTGTAGCGGAGGTGGCCGGAGCTGAAATCCCACTCCCATTCACTTAAATAGGAGCAGGGCTACTTTCAGCGGCCACATCAACTGATCACTGTGGGGTTCAATTTTGGGACTGTCGCCTGACCTATCTGATATTGATGACCTCTCCTATGGAGAGGTCATCAGTATCAAATATCTTCAAAACTTAAAAACTCCTTTAAAAGTGCTGAAAAGGGACACTGTTAAGATCACACAAATACAGCCTATTAAACTTAGTACTGACCACTTTTGAAACTGCAGCTTGGACTAGAAGGACCCTGATGTGGAGGACACCCTGCAGACGACCTGTTGCTACTTTCTGCAGTATCTGTTAGCACACAGAGCACAGGCAGGGACCAGGGGGAGGAGTTTTGGCGCGCTGCGCGTCACGTGCCCAACGCCTAATCAGCTCAGTTGTTACTGGCTGACTGAGGGTGAGCAGGGAAGGATAACCTCAGTCAGCCAGTAACAACTGAGGCTGAGCAGGGCTAGTAAGTACAGTGTCCATATTAGGACATCCTCAGATATCAGTGTCAAACATCAGATTAATAGCAGTTTACAACAGTGACACCTGGCTTTCACTTTGATTCTGACAACGACTTTGACTTTGATTCTGACAACGACTTTGATTCTGACAACGACTTTGACTTTGATTCTGACAACGACTTTGATTCTGACAACGACTTTGACTTTGATTCTGACAACGACTTTGACTTTGATTCTGACAACGACTTTGATTCTGACTCTCACTTTGACTCTGACTTTGATTCTGACTCTGACTTTGATTCTGACTCTGACTTTGATTCTGACTCTGACTTTGATTCTGACTCTGACTTTGACTCTGACTTTGATTCTGACTCTGACTTTGATTCTGACTCTGACTTTGATTCTGACTTTGACTCTGACTTTGTTTCTGACTCTGACTTTGATTCTGACTTTGATTCTGACTCTGACTTTGATTCTGACTTTGATTCTGACTCTGACTTTGATTCTGACTCTGACTTTGATTCTGACTCTGACTTTGATTCTGACTCTGACATCTGCAGTTTCTGATTGGCCAACAGATGAGGTCCACCCCCTATATAACTGTACTTTACAGGGGCTTCAGACTCTTCAGACCTCAGTCCTCACAATAGTGGCAGAAGAATCATTTCAGTGCATCAATAGGTACAGACATTTCTGACTTTTACTTATCCTAAATAATACTTCATGTTTACTGCTCCCTTAGGGGGCGTTCACACTACTGTTGTATGTCTGTTCTGATAGGGTCTGTAAAAAAAAAAAAAGGACACCTATCATAACAGACCGTAACTGATGTTAATGTGTCCGTTTTTTAGACTCTCCGTTTTTGCTTATTTTTTTGTTCTTCTTTCTGAGCATACGCAGAAAAAACCCAACAGTATAACGGACGACCGTCCGTTACTTTCAGTTAGCCATAGACATTAATGTTAAAAAATAACGCACGGTTAATGCCTGCACCCCGCGTTATTCTGTCCGCTAAAAAAAAAAAAACGGACATGTCATGGATTTGGTGAGAAAGGACATTAATGGACAACATATCAAATCCCAGTGAAATCCCACTGGGCTATCTACAAATTTGCCAGTGGCTAACTTGTGGCAATTTACTGGCACAGCATAGTGAATGGCATCTAAACAGGTCTGTGAAGGATCCGGGTTTACCAGGGACCGCACCTGGCCTTACCTGCGATCACTTTGATTACCTCACACCCACTTTGCGTGAGTGAGGCGGGTCAACAGAGGGTAGTACGCAAACGAGCCTTCTAAATTTTATATATTTATTAACCCCTAAATGGGTCGATACTAGACACTCAACACTTACATAGAATACATGCAGCGGTTAACAAGCAGATACAAGTGGAAATAGCATAACACGGTACATAACAAATAAAAAATGGGGATAAAAGAAAGAAAAGGATATATATTACCAACACCAGCTTGTGCAGGTTATCTCTGGCTTCCAAGTGGGATTCAGCCAGGGCACTTTCTTATGGGACGACCGGCAGCACAGCACCTTAACCAGGTCAAATGGCAGAAGAACCCTGGAACAAGCAGTTAGTCCATTTCTCTGAGCCCATGTGGTAGGCTCAGAGAACAGTCTTGGGCAAAGCATGTGTTGCTTACATGCAGTGACACCTCTTCCAGGGTCACAAGGCCTCAAGCCTGGCTGCTAGGCCGCATGGCAGCCACATGTTGGTCACATGGCTCCCCCCCCCACAGCTGGCCTCCAAGAAGCGTGCATCTCCAAATCCACAAGACAACAGAGCCTGGTTCAGCCTGGGCGGAGCCTTTTTGTCTCCCCTGGTCTCCTCCCTGAGTGAGGTCACCAGGGGGAGAAGCCCCGCCCCCTCTACATCTCTCAGAATAACTTTTCAGTATAAGTCTATGCCTGATGTTTATAGAGTCTGGCTGGTAGTATAATGGGGTTCCTGTCGAGATCCCCAATACATAGACTCCAAGTTTGACACTCCAGCTCCCTTTGGGTAAGGAGATCAGTGCCTGGACCTCTTCTGGGCTTTGAACTGTAACATGTGTATATTCTGAGCGTGCGCCTTGACTGGACGCATCTGGGGCATTTATCGGGGCGACTATAAGATGTTCAACAGGCCAGATATAGTCATAAAACCATAACTCCCCAGAACTAGCACTGGCGTCACTGAGTCTCTCAGGGATATGCGGATCGTTTGCATAAAGCATCCTGTCTAAATGAACCCCCGCTGGGTTAGTGAGGATGGCAGTCTTATGCAGATGAAGGCTTTTGACCAAATGGCTGATTGCTTCAGGGACAGGACAATAGACCTGAACTAGAGAGTAGTTTGACCACTTTCCAGGTGCTCTGCTAAGCCTGATTCTAGGCACCAACCCCCGCTGTGCAGTAATATAGAGGGATATTGATATTCCAAGACTATCCCTGCACCTCATGTCATCACAAGGTCCCATTCACACTGTGCAGTTTCTGGGCTGGTTGAAGACCTCAGATGTTCTCTGACTTTCATCTGTGATTGAGTCACAAGTCAGCAGTCAGCTATGAAGCCATACAATGTTACACTGTGATTGGCCAGGATGCCTGAACTCTGAGTGAACTCACTGCTCACACTCAGGAGTAGAAGATACATTGTATAAGGCTGCAGGCTGAGAGCTCCATGAGTCTGATAAAAAGTTGTCTGACACAAAGTTGTCTGATACCTGACTGAGTCACAGATGAAAGTCAGAGAACATCTGGGTTCCACATTGGAAATACACAACTACAGAGGAATGTGGATTTACTCAGAGTTGTGTAAAAAAAAAACCAAGTTTTTCAAAACTACGTCCTCTCTGGAGTGATAAACAGGGAGTCAGGGAACCCTCAGTCTCCAGAGACTATCCCTTACCATTCCATTGCAAACTGGATGCCATTTGATCCTGGTGACCTATCCAAGTCTTAATTTGTTTCTGAGTTACTTCTGTGTTGTACTCACTCTACTGTTTATTCACACAATGTGGATACACCATAAATGTCTCAGATGGAAAAGCCCTTTAAAAAGGAGTACTCTCAGTAAACCTCATTTTGTATGTCTAGCGCTGAGCTTGTGGGATAAGAGGAAGACACAGGGATTCAGAGCAACAAGTAATAATAGCACTCTCCTCAGGACCACCATAACAATGGCAGCCACAGGGCCATTCTTTCCTCTAATGTCCGGACCAGAAGCATGTCTATGTGCCAATGGTAAGTCTAAGACTATAAATAGAATAGTAGAATAAATCAATGGATAATGTAAGTCTAATGTAAGTGGGACTGAACTAAGTGTCATATACTATGTACCTATATGTGTAAGAATAGTAGTGATACATATGGTCCTTTTATTTACTATTGCTCTTATAGATCTTTTATTGTACCATATAACAGCAGTGAATATTAGAGATTATTATCCTCCATATTTCTTATATTCAGTACATTTTCCTCTGTCTTCACCACTATAGGAAGTATCCCATTTCCACAATATATGTTCTACATTTCTTCTAAATTTGTATCCTCAGATTTCTTGTTTTTACAGGATTTATCTTGTTTTAGATATCAGTCAGAAGAGCGATGGTGTTTATTATCAGCCAGCTGGATACAATTTTTTCTTTCCTCCATGAAAATGCGGATTGAAGGTCTGCATCCTCTTCCACTGACACACCCGGCTGCAGTAGACATTAGACTATTTGGCTGGTATCAATGGAAAAACTGTAGAGTCCTGAGACTGGTAACTACGTCATTGTGTAACACTTGTCCCTTAATAACTACACTGATGTTTCACAGATAATAAGGACAAAAATAAAGGTTTGGTGCATGAAAGGGCTTCTTAATATTTAACAAAACTGTAGGCGTAGCAGATGTGTTGTAAGTGGTTTCTGTAGTGCAGCAGATAATCCTACTGAGTTATCTAACAATGGAGTTATTTTAATGTATTTTAGACAAAAATGTAATAAATATGGCAAAAATTGAATCAATATTTTGTGTGACCTTTGCCCTTTGCCTTCCATCAATTCATATGAAATACAGCTTACAAATATGTGGGTCCCTCCCATACATTGACACTTATGTGGTGAGAAGTAGTCAACAACTCATTGGGGATGGGTGCCAAAACATAGACCCCTTATTGATATTGATAACATATGGCTGTTTTTGGGGGGAGCCACTGACTAGAGATGGGCGAACTGATTTGTACTGTGCCATATTCCAAATTGCTAGTTTTTTTACGAAATCGAACAAATGGAAATTCATCTCAAGCGACCTAAAAAGGCCGTATATTATACTACAGACCTCAGAGTATAATAGGTGGAGGCTCAATGTTTTTTTTTAGTTTTTACACCTCCCCTGAGCCTCTACCTTTTATACTAGGGGATTTTATAATAATGTTACATTCACTTTGACATAACTTTGGCTGTGTTTGCCGTAGAGAGATAGAATTTGGATAGATAGGTTCCTAGTGGTCCGTACCAAACTTGTTTGACCCAAAATGAATCCAGAGAGGTTCACCCATCTCTACCACTGACCATCTAATGTGTAGTAAGTGTCCCAATCCTTCCCAAAATCCAGATGTTAGAGGGAAAAAAAGAGTAATATTATTTCAAGGAAGATAACTCACCACCAAAGGAGTCTATTGGTGGCTTATACCTCTCTCCTTATTGAAGACACACACACAGTTGGCCAGGTATGCATGTATATAGTTGGGTCTGAGTGATTACATTTAGCCAGACTGCTATCTAAGGTGTGTGATCACCAAGGGATTTCCCAGGCTACAAATATTGATGACCTAGCCTATCCACCAATGATACACAGAGAATGGAGCAGGAAATAGATAGTGCCATTCTCTGTGTAGTGGCTAAACCAGGTTATTGCAGCTTAGCTCCCATTGAAGTAAATGAGAGCTGATCTGCAGTACCAAGTCTGACCACTACACAGAGAACAGCGCTGTCTGCTTCCTGCTCCATTTTCTGTGAATCTGCTTCTGAGAACAGCTGATCGGTGGGGGCGTGGGTGTCGAAATCCCCACTAATCTGATGTTGCTGACCTATCCTTAGGATAGGTCATCAATATTTGTAGCCCAAAAAACCCTTTTAAAGACAGTCCATCAATTTTTCAAGTCATACCATCAATGACTAATATACACTTTCCCTTCTGTGTATGAGATACCTGTTGTCTCTACTCAGCAGATTTGCAGACCATATTGAAGAGTTACCTGGTAAATATTAGCACCCTAGACACATAGAGGTTAGAGATATCACTATCTGGCTTTTCTGTTGTCTAGAGATACATAGTGTACATTATGGCTTAATGGTTAAAGCTCAGGTCCGTACTTGTGTAGTTCCTGCCTAACAGGATTTTCTAAATACAAATGTCTCTTGTTCATCTTAGAAAATTTCCGGTTGGCTGATAAAACAGGAGAGACCCACCTAACAGCTGTCTAAAGTACAATAAAAACAATATTATGTAAAGAGACAGTGAGAGAGGGAAAGCTTTCTCATGGGAATTGGCATTGACAAGTATAATGTATAATAATGAGGCTGCGAGTGTACAGGACAGAACACTTATCCCTGAACTGATCTTCATGATATTTGTCCTGAAGCTTGCATTGTGTTTGTGATCTTTTACACTATTGAGTAGGGAACACTAAAGGTACACAATTTGTTACAGTCAGACGTTACTTAATCTCTACTAGAAGGTTCAGTCATCCAAAATTCAGGATCCAATATACAGTAATGTTCCTTGTTGTGAATGTGGACCCTTATGGCCACAACCAGTTTTGCTTTGGCTCAGTCTGGGTGTGAAGTGTACAGAGTGTTGGAGTTTGTCGTAGGAGGATTTCCAGGTCGTGGTCAACAGAATAGTCACTAGCTGGCAGTTGTAAGACAGGACATAAACCTAGATAGATGTCGAGCTTACGACAAGACAGAGGAGGAGCATGGCCACCAGGAATATTCCAGGAGCACAAGTTGGACCATGGGGACAGTAATGGAATAAGGTCGCATTACAGGAACATTGACACAGCACAGGACTGTAATGTAGATATAGCACCAGGACTAGTACAGATTGAACCAAAGATTGTTGCCAGGAAAGCAGTTGAACCAGACGTAAGCTAGAAATCAACATGGAACAAAGTGGTTTGAGGTAGGGTCCAAAAGAACAGGCGAACAAAACCGTAATAGCAACTACTCTGTGAATTGTACCCTGACACTCAAACGAATGAACTAATCGCAAAAGTCTGCAGAGCAACAGAGCTCAGGACCAGGAAGAGTAGACCATTTCTTTGCTGATAATGAGGCCTGGGGAACAGGACCTCAGTCACCGGCCGGAAGAGCTGGATGTTGAGCCCAGAACAGGTGAGTATCAGTATTTTTTAATCACCTCCCCTGGCCTGACATTTAATGAAAAGAGACCCGGCGATCGCCAGGCTCCTCTCCATTAGAAGTATGTATAGCGGTCGGGGAACCAGGCTTTCTCCGACCGCTATCATGAGGCCCCAGCACCCTGGGACATGTAGCATGGCGGAACCCCTTGGATGCCGCAGTCAAAAGTGTGAGGAAATCCGGATTCGATGTGAATTGAATATTTCCTGAAATTCAGATCAAATTCCTCTTTATCGCTCATTTCTAGTTACCAGGATCAAATGGCATCCAGCAAACAGTGAGGGATAACAGTAACAGTGCTGCCTGTGACACAGTTACAGTGAATGACTATGGGTCTGGACACTAATGTTCTGTTCTGAAATCTTGATTTTAACAAGACATCTCTAGAAAGATCAAATGAGGTTGTAAAGTCTATGCTTTCTGAGCCAGAAGGACCAAAACAAGTCTGTGTAGTACAGATGTGAGATAAAAGGTGATCATCCATATACTAAGGTAGTCGGTGATTAAAGGGTGGCTTAATCTCACTGTACACAGTAAACAGGAGGTTTTCCGGTTTCAATAAAGGATTTTGTATACACTATTAGGGAATTCTGCATTAATAGAAGTCTGGTAGAATTCATCACGACCAGGATAGACAGTAGTTACAGCATGAGTGGAAGATGTCTCACTCTGAAAGATCTGTCCTGTTCTGCATTACATAGACTTCCTATTGATATGAACCGGTACATGTAATGCTTTATGTCTCAGGTGGTAGTTTTGCAGGAAATGTGAACACTTACTGCCAGCTTTTCCAACAGGTTACAGCTGATCAGTAGGAATTCTAGTAGGGAGACACTTTTCAGCTTATTTTGTAGGAACCCATCTACTTAGTTGGAATTGTACAAAGTGGAAAACCCCTTTAAAAGGAGTCTGTCACCAGAACTCAGCATATCAACCCATCCCCACAGATAGATAGGTTAGGGCCACCAGAACTCAGCATATTAACCCAGCTCCACAGATAGATAGGTTAGAGTCTCCAGAACCAGCATATCAACCCAGCCCTGCAGATAGGTTAGAGTCACCAGAACCAGTATACCAGTATAAGTTACAACAACAACAAACATTTCTCATCGGCTTTTCTCTCCGTAGACTCAAAGTGGTGTTTTCCCCTTGTGAATTGGCGCCTTTTTTGCTGTTTTTGATCTCTTTGTAGCAATAAGGTCATTGTCATCGCTGTAAAGAGGTAAATAGCAACACCCTCATTGCTCCAATTGACAAAAATGGTGATATCTCAGCAACAGAGGCAGCAATTCACAAGGGGAAAACACTGTGTACTAACCTATCTAGCTGCAGGGCTGGGTTGATATGCTCAGTTCTGGTGACTCTAACCTACCTATCTGCAGGACTGAGTTGATATGCTGGGTTCTGGTGACCCAAATTTATCTATCTGAGGGGCTGGGTTCTGGAGATACTAACCTATCTATCTGCAGGGCTGGGTGATATACTGGGTTCTGGTGACCCTAACCTATCAGCGGGGCTGGGTTCATAGTATGCTGGGTTCTGCTGACCCAAACTTATGTATCTGAGGAGCTCGGTTGATATGCAGGGTTCTGGAGACACTAACCTATCTATCTGTGGGGCTGGGTTGATATGCTGGGTTCTGGAGACACTAACCTATCTATCTGAAGGGCTGGGTTGATATGTTGGGTTCTGGAGACACTAACCTATCTATTAGCGGGGCTGGGTTCATATGCTGGATTCTGCTGACCCAAGCTTATCTATCTGCGGGGCTGGATTGATATGTTGATTCTGGAGACACTAACCTATCTATCTGCAGGGCTGGGTTGATATGCTGGGTTCTGGAGACACTAACCTATCTATCTGTGGGGCTGGGTTCATATGCTGGGTTCAGGTGACCCAAACTTATCTATCTGAGGGACTGGGTTGATATGCTGGGTTCTGGAGACATTAACCTATCTATCTGCAGTGCTGGGTTCATATGCTGGGTTCTGGAGACACTAGCCTATCTATCTACGGTACTGGCTTGATATGCTGCGTTCTGGGAACAGACTCCCTTTGAGGAAAAATAGAAAACACGATTAACAATAGTGCTGGTTAAAGCACCAACATTAAGACCATTACTGTATTATAATCAAGTTGGTTTGGATGTCAGACCATTGTGAAAAATCTTAGCGTTGTCAACCCCAGTTCCTTCTTCGTGAAAGCTACATTCTGTTCATTGGCAGGTGTTATATAGGGTTCAATGATCCCATTGACAAATCCAAGATGAGTTATTCATATACTGTACAAACTTATTTCCTCACTCGCCAGCCTTATAGACAGGGATGGAAAACCTCAGAGGGATCCATCATCTCCTAAACATTTGTACCATTCAGCACCGGCTGATCAGAATGCGAGTCATGCAGGGGAGCAACGAAAGGCTGAATGTCCATATGCACAGAGCGGCACTCAACGTACTTTCATTCACAACTTATGTTAATGTGTCCAACTCCCATCTGCCGCATCTGTCATAATAACATGGTCCATTCCCATTGTTGGGGAGGTAACAGTACAACAGACTTCAGCTCCTTCTTTGTACAATTTTTCCAACTCGGTCAGAGGGAAGAGGCCTCTTATGTCCTGTATTAATAGAATTAAAGGTCAGGTGTGTCCAATATCCATTTTTTATTATGTACATAATATCCTTAAAAGTGTAGTCTATAATAAGATTCTGCATCTGGTCCCGACATACTGTAAGTCTTAACACTTTGCCCAGCTGCCACAACAGCCATATACCCCAACATTGTTTTAGGTGGCCCCTTTTATGATGATCAAACTCAGAAAATTTGCAGGATACTTTTTCAAAGTGTTGAAAGTGTTTCCTACATCCCAATATACTGTATTAGATTATAGAAGGGGCATTTAATACTGTCGATACCATTATTTTTTGCTATTATTACCAATTGTGGTCACCATCCCAGCTTGACTGCTCTTACTGTAAAGAACCCTTTCCTGTCCTGATGATGGAACTCTTTTTCTCCACTCCTTTCTTCTCCATACTTGCCCTCTACCTCCTCCTATTGATCTTCTGCTTACGGTGCCCATATGGTCAGCGCCCATCCTGGCCTTTCTGCTGCCTGAGGCAAAAATTGAAATGGTGCCGCCCCCCCTCGTGTTAAAAAATTATGCTTGACTACAACTGCGTATGCGCATCACTCAGCACTGAAGCCACCATAATGAGATCTGTTACTAAGGCCCCCGACGCATGCACAGTGATTGAAAGAATCCGGGGACATATACCCAGCCTCAGTGTTCAGCTTAAAGAGGTTGTCTGGGAAATGGAGCCCAGGGCAGGTTTAACATTAAAAAAAACATACTTACCTGTCCCTGGCACTCCAGTGTCTGCCGGCAAAGTCTGTTCAGTCTTGTGCCATGTCTCAGTCCTCAGAAGCCCTTCGTCCCACGTGACCACTGAGGCTAATCAGCAGCCTAAGCAGTCGCTGGAGGGGGATCAGTGACATATGTGAGTGACATCACCAGTCCCTCTCCAGCGAACGCTTATGCTGCTGATTGGCCTCAGCAGTCACATGGGGTGCAGGGCTTCTGGGGACTGAGGCAAGGTGCACAGCTGAGTGGGCTGCAGTGGCAGACAACAGAGTGTCCGGGACAGGTGAGTATGTTTTTGTTTCTCTTTATGCAACATCTGCCCTGGCCCCTCTAGAGATTGTCCAATTCCTAGAATAATGTCCCATAGAGAACACAATATAATGTCCTATAGTGGTCCCTTAACACAAAATAATGTCCCATAGAGTACACAATATAATGTCCTATAGTGGTCTCTTCACACAGTATCATGTCCCATAGTGGTCTCAATACCATATGATGTCCCACAGCAGCCCTCCAGACAGTATAATGATCCCTTCACATAATATAATGTCCCATAGTGGCTGTGGCCCCTACACATAGTATAACGTTCATAGTGGCCCCATTACACAATATAATGTCCCATAGTGGCCCCTACACATAGTATAACGTTCCATAGTGGCCCCTTCACTCAGTAAAACATCTCATAGTGGCCCTTACAAATTTCCAAAAATTTTGGGTTTGGCCAAACCCAAAATTTTGGGGTTTGCCACTCACAAGCTATTATTATACCTTGGGGTCTTTTCAGTTCCCAGAGTATAATGAGCGGAGGACCAGGGCAGGTGAAAAACATAATAAACAGTGTTACTCACCTACCCTGTGCCACAGTCTTCGGCCTCGTAAGGTTCTGTTTCTTGATCCTGTCCTGCCTGTTACCTATGTCTGATCTTGGCTTGAACCTGACCTCTGAACCATTGTCACCTGCCCTGACCACTTGCTTGGACTTGACAGTGCAGATTCTCATACAGGAGTTAAAGGGTGAATCCTGGGAAACTGCATAGATAAAGCCTTTACAGGTCTCCCAAAGGCATACTGGTTTGGTAGCACGGAAGACCCACAACCCACTGACTGTGATAACATCACAATAAAGTTAAAGGGGTTTTCCTACTAACAGCGCTTATCTACTGGACAGGGGATATATTTGATTGTTGGGCATCTGGTCCCTGGGATTCACAGCAATGAAGAAAATAGGGTTTCCGAGTCCCTTGTGTGAATAGAGTGATAGTGTGCATGTGTAGCCATAACTCCCTTTACGTCTATGGGACCGACAGACTTAGCAGAGTGCGGTGCTCCATCCTTCAGTCCCATAAACGTGACTGGAACAGTGGTCAGGCATGCTCACTACTGCTTCATTCACACAGGGGATGCTCCATCCTTGTGATCACTAAGGCTCAGAGCAGAGAGACCTTCAGAAATCATTTATTACCTTTCCTTTGGACAGGGGATAGGTATTGGTAGTGGGAAAAGCCCTTTAAGAGGATTATAGATAATGGGGTCACAGAGGTAGATGTTGTCCTCATTCCCCTTGCCATATAAGAAGACACCAGTATTATAAATGGCACATGGTAGGTTACGGGTTTTGCATTGGGCCAGAGGAGTATCTTGAAGCTCAAAATCTGTGCCATTTTTAATACCGTATCAGGGCCCTGTTGCAACTGCTACCTCGACACCACCTATAGTTATGCCCCTGGTCGGGGCCCCTCACTTGTGAAGGTTATTACCACAGACTGTAGTGCGGATCGCTGTTGGTGAGACTCCCCTTCTTCCTCTCCACATGGTGGCACTCAGCAGCTTAGAAACATCTTGTAGATTCATGGACGGATCAGCCTACATCTGCTGAGGCAGAACACAAATCACAAGGAGCGCTCCCCGGCTATTCATCCTTCAGTGTCTGTGCTATTTCAGGGCTAATCCTTTTCCTGAAAAGAAAGCTGCTGGGGATCTATTGTAAGGGGTTAGAGGGACTATCCAGGAAATGTGCAGAGGAGACTTTTCAGCAAATCCTTCATGTATTTCCAAGGACAAACGGCACGTTTTTAGGCAAAAAGAAGTTTCTGATTACTGAAGAAAATAGCACATGGCAGGTCGGGACTTTTTTTTTCAGAGTTTTTTGCAGTTTTGCAAACTTTTTATCCCAGAAATAAAACTGTTGCAAGAAGAATGGGTCATTCAATAAAAAGATTAAAATAATCCCAAGATTTATTACTTTTTGTTTCTGCAAAAAATGTCTCTATAATATTAATATAATGGGACATGGAATAACCACTGCATGCCCCGCTATGATATTATAAGCATACACCACTATAAGGCCCCATAGACATTTAATACTGTTCTCATATAGGTCCCCAGGGACATAGCTAATGTATAAGAGGTGCAGACACAAGTGTGACATGAAGCTCCTGGGCCCCAATGCAAAATCTGTACCAGGCCCCCCAACTATAATGTATCATTTATAGTACTGGTCTCAAAATATGGGAAGAAACACCTTATGGGCCTCTTAAAGCTCTTGGGTCTGGATACAAATGCACCCTCTTCACCCCTTAAATGGTCACTAACTTTGAGACAACGTTGTCTCATTCAATAGAATAAATGATTCTGGACCAAAATATAATGCACTTTATTAAAAAATATTTCTGTTTTCTCAATAATAAACCTCTCTAAAGTCCATGACTCTAGATGTTTCCCTTTGTGCTAATTTGCTGTTCACTTCCTGTTACTAAGGAAGTTCTGTCTTTAGAAACCAAGAGGCTCAAGACGGTTACACTGGAAGGTCTCTATTCACAACCTTAGCATGTTTCCACACAGCTTTGCACACAGTATATTTAGAGGTGCCTGTAGATTCTAACAGCTCACAGTGAATGTAAGGAGAGTCTATGTACTTCTATGTACTTCTGACAAGCTGCTTGTTTTATTGCTGATGGGATGTTAGACATAGACAGCAAGCAGCTCTCCTGATTGTGCTTATATTTCTCTTATCCTTTTGTCTTAGCTGCATCATGACCTGGATTTACAGTCCAGTGTCCCTGGATCTCCTATATAATGGTCACATGGGCTTTTCTCAGCTATTTGTTTGCTATTTTACATTTACTCCTGGCAGAATCAAATTTGAAGAAACTGGTAGTGGTAATAATAGATCGGGAAGGGGGCAGACTGTTCTGTATTGGACATGCCCCCTTGCCTCATAGAAAAAAGCAAAATGTGCTGCAGCCATAATGGGGCTATTAGGTGTAGATATCATGTATTTAGGGTGATACAGCCAGAGAACAGATTTCCCAGCAAGACCCTACAGATATTTCAACTTCATGAAGACTCAGGTACCCTTTAAGCTCCATAATATCTATGGATGCATGGGTAGCAGTCACACCCGATGCTGATTCATGTGGACAATCTAGGCCAAGTGAGAAGACACCAGTATAAAAATGTAAAAAAAGACAAATGGTAGGTGGGGTCCCTGTTACAGATTGCATCAGGGCCCAGAGCCTCACCTCTGTAGGTCTAGGTTCTGGTGGGACTCACAATCTACCATATTCTCAGTATAAAAAACTTGAACCATCTCTAAGCGCTCATTTATCCAGCCCTATGTTGAACAACTTGTGGTAATCCTGTGCTCTCCTGCTGACATCATGTGTCCGGGGCTTGTCACATGGGCTTGTTGAGAGAGAGAACACCGGACACCATGAGGAGGAACAGAAGAGGTGAGGGAAGGTGAATATAAATGTTTTTTTATTTTTTACACCTCCCCTGGACCTCCACCTCTTATACTCTATGGTCTGAAGAGAGCCCACAGTATAATAACTTCACTTCGACATGAAACGAATCATGGACCCGAGTCACCCAAACCCGAAATTAATTTTGGGAGGTTCGTCCATCTCTAATAGGGAAGATGTTGTTCTGGCTGTTTCTGGTTAAATACTGACAGACCTGGGCTTTATTTCTACTATTCCCTTAGAACCATATCATTCGTCTTAGAAAAAACAAGGCCTCAAATTGCTAAAACTGGCTTGGTCATTAAGGGGTTAATATATGGGTAGTATTCACAATACTTGTGCCAATATATTAATTTTTTTCCATTTTAATGAATAGTTGCGGGTACAATGAGCAGATCAGCGACAGCTGCTCCTTCATGTCCAGACATAACTAGTAGATGAATCAACTAGAAGACTGTCCGCTCCTCAAAATTCCACGGTCACTGCAAATTCTTAAATTCGGAAGAAGAAGGAGAGGAATGAGATCCGTAATGACCATTAACATGATAGTTATCTGATGACGAATAAGTGATGATGATGAGAAATATGTCTGATACATACTTTATATAAAGATCAAGTGTCAGCTCGATAAAATGGTATTTGGGTCCAGGTTAGAAGGCGGCTGGGAGTAAGAGTGTATTACTGTATTATTGTATGATTCTAATTACTAATTATTCTTGATGGCTACATGACAACACTTCCAACTTGGTGTTTACCATTATTATAAGTAAATTTTAGGTTCACATTCACAATCTAACAGCAATTAGTTCCATACAATATTTTTACAGTGATCTGTCCAAGTCCAGCACATCAACTTTTGCCGTGGGAACACTAAATTAGAGTATATGTAGGCCTCAGACAGCTTCTTCCTCCTGCTGTTGCTAAGGTGCAACATCTATTTCATATCTGCCACCATTTGCTGGCAATTGGCAGCATGTTGGGGATGGCCATGCCTTCTTCCCACGAGACCATATCCATTTGGGGGTATGCCATAGCCCCTTTTTATGACCCAAGCACAAAAATGTGTCCGTCACACCACAGTTTGTGACATGACCAGCACATACCGTGCCCACATTACCTAGTCAATAATAGAGACTTGTCTGGGCCTGGGAGATTTGCCAGCTCTTCTGGGAGTTTGTGAGGTCTTCCCTTATGTCAGAAGCTTCCCAGACATTCTAGCAGAATTGACAAGTATGATTTTTTTGGATGATAAGGAGAATTTTGTCACAAAGTCCACCGGACATTATTTCCATAGTATCCACATCCAATCTGCTAGTAGTTCCTTATACAAAGTTTTTTTTTAGGGATATCTAAAACCTCCAATACACAATACAAAAGTTAGGCTAGGTTCACATCTGTGTACGGCGGAGAGGTAGACTGCTGGTTTAGCGGTTACACACATTGGTTTTAAAACTGAAACCAATGAAGAGAAAAATCCTATCAAAGGAGTATGATGTCACCCAGAAGGCCGGAAAAGGCCAGAAGAGGACCAAGAGAGAGCACCAAACACTGCAGAGAGCCCCGGAAAAGTAAGGGAAGGTGAGTATAACTGTTTGGTTTTTTTTACACCTCCCCTGGGCCTCCACCTATTATACTCTGGGGTCTGAAGAGTATAATTATTTCACATCCAGTTCTATCTGAAACAAAGCTTTGGGCCAAGCTGTTCGAACCCAAAATGAATCTTCAGAGCTTCTCTATTCCTTACCAGCAACCTATGAAGCCAATGATTGGTCTCGACAGTCATGTAAGGCACAAAACTGCCGGTGACAGGGGCCCAAGAGCAAGCAGATACTGACAGTGGACAATGGAGTTTTGGGGGACAGGTGAATATGAGTTTTTTTTTCTGTTACACCTCCCTTTGGTATCCACAGGACTTTGTCCAATTCCTGGACAACCCTTTTAATCTTCACCTCCTTACATTACGACCATTTACTTTTGCTATCCAATCATCTTCAAGTCAGAGGCAAGGGCTAGTCTGTGATTGGTTTAGCCTCTGTTGACAAACACGCCCACTGAGGAGTGATGGATCAGTGATTAAAGGCTGGTGTTGGCCTTTACACTTAAAGGGTTTGTCCAGGCAAAAATGGACAACCCTTTTAAATTTTAAATCAACCGTGGGCATGGAAAAAAAAAAAAAATGCATACTCACTGGTCCCCGATGCTCCAGTGTCCTCCCGACATGTCCCGGTGGCAGCTTTTCCCGGGTCTCTTCCGGAGTTTCGTTAAAAGCCTGGTGCCCCATGAAGCCAAGCTGATTACACCTCAGTTCACAGCACATGCATCCAATGTGTGCTTATGCACAGTGAAATGAGCAGTACTTACCATGGTTTCACAGGGAGCAAAGTGCAGATGGTGGAGGCCTGAAGAAGACTCTGATCTGTGGACACCCAGGGAATGGGAGCTGATCTGCAGTACCTGGTCAGGCCACTACACAGAGAACAGCGCTGTCTGCTTCCTGTCCCATTCTCTGTCTGTCTCCTGTTGAGAACAGATGATCAATGGGGGTGTTTGGTATCGGAACCCCACCAATCTGATAATAATGACCTAGCCTTAGGATAGGTCAATAGTATTTTTAACCTGGAAAACCCCTTTAAGTTAAACAGGTTTGTGACCTCAAACCCCAGCATAAGGGCTTGTTGGCAGTTTAGTAGTTTCCAAATCAGCTGACAGGTTCCTTTTTTAATATTAAATCTAAAGGGCCTTTAAGGGCGTGGTTCACTTTAAGTCCTTGGGAGAAAAAGGGTTAAAAAGTAGAAGGTACGTGCTGTGGAAGAACATATGCTATTTTCTTTATCTGTGTTGCTGAAATATCAGTTACTATTCTGATGCAATAACCCAGACAGTGCCCAGCAGGTGCATCTCGCAGGAGATTAAGGAGCACCAAAATATCCAAGAATACACAGCCCTCCCCAGTAATGATTTACTGGACAAACAACCCAGGCTAAAGTTTCCTTCTTTCCAGACCTCCGCTTCAGCCCACGTGTATTGTTCATATGGAATGCACGTGGAGGTTTTTACAAAAGGGCAGACAGACCTTAAAAATGAGCCTAAGCTTTGGGGTCCTCATAAATCTTCCCTCTGCCACTCAGCAGGACGCCAGTACTAAAGTGTCAGCATTTAGTCAAAACCTGTAATATATAACATGGTAATGAATACTAAGCAGCTGGGCAGTGGTAGTTCCAGATGTTATACACTCGCTGGTCAGGCCCCTTCGCTTTTTCATGAATACTTAGAGTTAATGGTCTTTTCTAGATCTATACATATCTACATATCTACGTTTGTCTTCTGGTTTGTGCCTCCAGTTCTGATAAACATGCGTGTCTAGATACAGTATATGTAGATGTCCAAAAAAGATGGTACGAAGGAAGATGGCTCTGCAGGTGGTCTTATGTGAAACCTGATGTCTTTGTCTAGCATGGAGTACCCAACCTGTACAGCAGTGCACGGACACATGGCCATGACTAGTATGGCTGCCTAGTACATAGTGCACAACCTCTATGTGCTGCTGTTCAGTCTCCATCAAATGCCATATGTACAGAGCTATTCTCTAGAAGAAATGGTAGCGGGCAATAATGGCTATGGAAATTTTGCATCCGATAGAGCAGTGTTTCCCAACCAGACTTGAGAAAACATTTTCCTAAGGTCACCCCGACCAAATAATTTTTACCAAAAGACAAATAACTACAGGGCTTTTTAGCGCAGTTTTTGAAATAATTCTCCCCAATGGCCCCCAGACACTAAAATAATGCTCCCCAGTGACCCCCAGACACCTAATAATGATCCCCACTGGCCCCCAGCCAAGTAGTAATATTCCTCTGTCATCCCCAGGCAAGTAGTAATGTTCTCCAGTAGCGTCCTGACAAGTAATGTTGTCCTCCAATGACCCCCAGGCAAGTAAATGTCTCCTAGTAGCTCCCAGACAACCAATAATGTCCCCCAGTGGCCCCCTGACAACTAATAATATCCCCAGTCACCCCCTGACAACTAATGTCTCCCAGTGACCCCCTGAAAACTAATGATGTCCCCCAGTCACCCCCTGACAACTAATAATGTCCCCCAGTGACCCCCTGAAAACTAATGATTTCCCCCAGTGGCCCCACACTATAGTTGTGCTATATAAAAATAAAAAAACACTACTTACCCATCCTCGGTCCCCGGTTCTGTGAGGTGTGCTGCATTGTTCTTTTTAACTACATCGACATCCTTAATTTAAAAGAGGACATGCGGCTATTTCCCCATTAGATGGTTGCAGCAACCCTGGAGGGACTGCAGGTTGGGAATTGTTGCAATAAAGTACAGTCATATGAAAAAGTTTGGGCACCCTTATTAATCTTAATCATTTTTAGCTCTAAATATTTGGGTGTTTGCAACAGCCATTTCAATTTGATATATCTAATAACTGATGGAAAAGGAAAATTTCCGGATTGAAATGAGGTTTATTGTACTAACAGAAAATGTGCAATATGCATTAAACCAAAATTTGACCGGTGCAAAAATTTGGGTACCCTTATCATTTTATTAATTTGAATACTCCTAACTACTTTTTACTGACTTACTGAAGCACAAAATTGGTTTTGTAACCTCACTGAGCTTTGAACTTCATAGCCAGGTGTATTCAATCATGAGAAAAGGTATTTAAGGTGGCCAATTGCAAGTTGTTCTCCTATTTGAATCTCCTCTGAAGAGTGGCATCATGGGCTCCTCAAAACAACTCTCAAATGATCTGAAAACAAAGATTGTTCAACATAGTTGTTCAGGGGAAGGATACAAAAAGTTGTCTCAGAGATTTAACCTGTCAGTTTCCACTGTGAGGAATATAGTAAGGGAATGGAAGACCACAGGGACAGTTCTTGTTAAGCCCAGAAGTGGCAGGCCAAGAAAAATATCAGAAAGGCAGAGAAGAAGAATGGTGAGAACAGTCAAGGACAATCCACAGACCACCTCCAAAGAGCTGCAGCATCATCTTGCTGCAGATGGTGTCACTGTGCATCGGTCAACAATACAGCACACTTTGCACAAGGAGAAGCTGTATGGGAGAGTGATGCGAAAGAAGCCGTTTCTGAAAGCATGCCACAAACAGAGTCGCCTGAGGTATGCAAAAGCACATTTGGACAAGCCAGCTTCATTTTGGAAGAAGGTCCTGTGGACTGATGAAACAAAGATTGAGTTGTTTGGTCATACAAAAAGGCGTTATGCATGGCGTCAAAAAAACACAGCATTCCAAGAAAAACACTTGCTACCCACTGTAAAATTTGGTGGAGGTTCCATCATGCTTTGGGGCTGTGTGGCCAATGCCGGCACCGGGAATCTTGTTAAAGTTGAGGGTCGCATGGATTCAACTCAGTATCAGCAGATTCTTGAGAATGATGTACAAGAATCAGTGACGAATTTGAAGTTACGTCGGGGATGGATATTTCAGCAAGACAATGATCCAAAACACAGCTCCAAATCTACTCAGGCATTCATGCAGAGGAACAATTACAATGTTCTGGAATGGCCATCCCAGTCCCCAGACCTGAATATCATTGAACATCTGTGGGATAATTTGAAGCGGGCTGTCCATGCTCGGCGACCATCAAACTTAACTGAACTGGAATTGTTTTGTAAAGAGGAATGGTCAAAAATACCTTCATCCAGGATCCAGGAACTGATTAAAAGCTACAGGAAGCGACTAGAGGCTGTTATTTTTGCAAAAGGAGGATCTACTAAATATTAATGTCACTTTTCTGTTGAGGTGCCCATACTTTTGCACCGGTCAAATTTTGGTTTAATGCATATTGTACATTTTCTGTTAGTACAATAAACCTCATTTCAATCCTGAAATATTACTGTGTCCATCAGTTATTAGATATATCAAATTGAAATGGCTGTTGCAAACACCCAAATATTTAGAACTAAAAATGATTAAGATTAATAGGGGTGCCCAAACTTTTTCATATGACTGTATGTCACAATATTTTTTGTGTCTGATTCTGATTTATGTGCTAAGGTACAATACAGGCCTCTTGGTTTTCTATGGGGCCCTTGTAATGGCCCCTTCAAATAGGAGCTGTCATAAAGCCGTTCATACAGTGCTGGCCAAAAGTATTGGCACCCCTGCAATTCTGTCAGATAATACTCAATTTCTTCCAGAAAATGATTGCAATCACAAATGCTTTGGTAATAATATCTTCATTTAATTTGTCTTCAATGGAAAACCACAAAAAGAATTGTCAAAAAGCCAAATTGGATATAATGCCACACCAAACATAAAAAAGGGGGTGGACAAAAGTATTGGCACCCTTTGAAAAATCATGTGATGCTTCTCTAATTTGTGTAATTAACAGCACCTGTTACTTACCTGTGGCACATAACAGGTGGTGGCAATAACTAAATCACACTTGCAGCCAGTTGAAATGGATTAAAGTTGACTCAACCTCTGTCCTGTGTTCTTGTGTGTACCACATTGAGCATGGAGAAAAGAAAGAAGACCAAAGAACTGTCTGAGGACTTGAGAAGCAAAATTGTGAGAAAGCATGAGCAATCTCAAGGCTACAAGTCCATCTCCAAAGACCTGAATGTTCCTGTGTCTACCGTGCGCAGTGTCATCAAGAAGTTTAAAGCCCATGGCACTGTGGCTAACCTCCCTAGATGTGGACGGAAAAGAAAAATTGACAAGAGATTTCAACAAAAGATTGTGCGGATGGTGGCTAAAGAACCTCGACTAACATCCAAACAAGTTCTAGCTGCCCTGCAGTCCGAGGGTACAACAGTGTCAACCCGTACTATCTGTCGGTGTCTGAATGAAAAGGGACTCTATTGGTAGGATACCCAGGAAGGCCCCACTTCTGACCCAGAGACATAAAAAAGCCAGGCTGGAGTTTGCCAAAACTTACCTGAGAAAGCCAAAAACTTTTTGGAAGAATGTTCTCTGGTCAGATGAGACAAAAGTAGAGCTTTTTGGGAAAAGGCATCAACATAGAGTTTACAGGAAAAAAAAAGAGGCCTTCAAAGAAAAGAACACGGTCCCTACAGTCAAACATGGCGGAGGTTCCCTGATGTTTTGGGGTTGCTTTGCTGCCTCTGGCACTGGACTGCTTGACCGTGTGCATGGCATTATGAAGTCTGAAGACTACCAACAAATTTTGCAGCATAATGTAGGGCCCAGTGTGAGAAAGCTGGGTCTCCCTCAGAGGTCATGGGTCTTCCAGCAGGACAATGACCCAAAACACACTTCAAAAAGCACTAGAAAATGGTTTGAGAGAAAGCACTGGAGACTTCTAAAGTGGCCAGCAATGAGTCCAGACCTGAATCCCATAGAACACCTGTGGAGAGATCTCAAAATGGCAGTTTGGAGAAGGCACCCTTCAAATCTCAGGGACCTGGAGAAATTTGCCAAAGAAGAATGGTCTAAAATTCCAGCAGAGCATTGTAAGAAACTCATTGATGGTTACCGGAAGCGGTTGTTCGCAGTTATTTTGTCTAAAGGTTGTGCTACCAAGTATTTGGCTGAGGGTGCCAATACTTTTGTCTGGCCCATTTTTGGAGTTTTGTGTAAAATGATCAATGATTTGACTTTTTTTTTCATTCTCTTTTGTGTTTTTTCATTGCAAGCAAAATAAATGAAGATATTATTACCAAAGCATTTGTGATTGCAATCATTTTCTGGAAGAAATTGAGTATTATCTGACAGAATTGCAGGGGTGCCAATACTTTTGGCCAACACTGTATGAGGCCTTGTTTTGATGAGAATTACTGTTTTTCCTTGTAGACATCTTACCATCTCGACCATGAATTGTGCCCTCATCCTAACTTTCATGTGTAGCTGGTAAATAGAGGTATCCAAACTGGTTTGTAGATTCCTTATGGATTTTCCAAAATTAACAGGTTCAACTGAACACGAAAACTTTTGGGGTTCACCACCCACAAATCACTATTACACTCTGTGTCTCCCTAGATTCCAGAGTATAATAAGCGGAGGCTCAGGGGAGGTAAAGACACAAAAACCATTGATACTTTCCCTCTCCTCTCCTGGGCTCCATTGGGGTGCTCTTCGGTCATCTTCCAGTCTGTTCTGGCTTCCTGGGTGATGTTTACACCCCCAGAGGACCGCTTAGGCCAGTGCTTAGATCTGAACGATCACTTGGAGTGTGTCAACATCATGACGCTTTGACACAAGCGAAGTAAGGGAAGGTGAGTATTAGGGATGAGCGAACCGATTCAGATAGAACAGGATTCGACCTGAAATTATTAAACATTTTGGAGTTTTTTCAGCCTGAAACACCCAGAGTATAATAAGTGGAGGCTCAGGGGCGCTGAGTAAAAATATTAGTTATACTTACCTTGCCTCACCTCTCCTGGACATCCTTGTGGTGGCCAGCAGTCCCCAATCGTCCTCTTCAGGCCTCTTTTGACCTCTGGCTGACGTCATGTGTCCCGGTCAAAGCATCATGAAGTCAGAGCTCCCCATGTGACCACTGTGGATACCCAGAAGAGGTGAAGCAAAGTGAGTGTAATTGTTTGTTATTTTTAATCACCTCCCCGGGGCCCCCACTTTTTATGGTCTGAGTAGACCCCAGAGTATAATAATAGCACGTCCAGTTCTATCTGAGCAAGTTTGGCCCGAAACAAACTGGAAAGCCAAACCTCACGAATATTCGACAAAACGAATCTCATGCCCATCTCTAGAGAGAATCAGTGTTTATTAGTTTTCCACATCTCCCCCCCGCCCCCCAGCCGCTGCTTATTTTATTCTGGAATGTGAAAATACCCCAGACTATAATACTGATTTGTGGGTGTCAAGCCTCAAAAATCTTGGATTTGGTTCAACCTGAGATTTTTGGAAAACATGTAGCAAACCCAACTCATTACAAACTCTATTTACTAACTAACAGAGGCCCTTTTTGGAGACTCGACATGCATAATGTTCACATGGTTGCTTGTTCCAAGCAGAAGTTGCTAAATTATATGCAGCAAGTCAAAGACAGCCGATAACTCAGGCCGGGAGACCTCAGGGTCTTGTTCTACAAGTGCACAGCATAATTGAGACAAATATCAATGAGTGTAAGCAGAGCCAGCAATGTCATTTGTCTACAGGGACATGTAAACAAAAGCCTCCTGTCCATGGTGTCTGTTTGTGATCATTGATTTCATGCACAATATCTCAGCAGTGGAATACTCCCAAGACTATCTGAGGCACCCGGGGGGCTGTAAATTAACACTGACTCAACCCATAGTCCACATGGCGGAGTCATTGTGACAACATCACCATCATCATCTATTAAGTTTCACGCAGAGCCTTCGAGAAGCTCCTTTCATACCCAGCTTAATGTGAATGCTGCTAGAGTTATGGGATATTATGTCGAAGAAGGGCTGAGGAACACGTGGCCCTCCAGCTGTTGTGGAAAGATTCATCCAAGCACGTTGGGATCTGAGTCTACGGAAAGAGTGAGAGTCTTACACCAATGCTCAGATGTGGAATCTCAAAGCAGATGTTTCAGCTTGTCCAAAAAGATTATGCCCTCCAATATGAACAATTGATGCAAGACTATATTCTCCCTATAGGAAACTTGTACAGTGACGGGCGATAATATCGATTTAGCATCTTGTAAGTCACTAATTCCGTGTAACAAGGCTCAGTCTTACATGGGTAATTGCAAAATATTAGGGTGTAACGCAGTCTCCTGAAAATGGGCGATTAACACGATTATTGCTTTGGAGCAAAGTAAATGAGCTCATTACCAAACAATGTCAGGGACGTTCTGGAGGAAATTGAGGAGGGGTCTCAATGGTAATGGGTGCAATTAGGGGTTTGTTCACAATGGTGTCAGAGGTACAGAAAGAGTAAAGCTGCATGTACAAGGAAATGATAGACAAGAAAGCAATGGTTAGGGTGCGTTCACATCTGCGTTCTTTAATCCGAACTCCTGGTCCATTGTAGGAGAAAAAAAATTAACATTAAGAGATAAAACGGATCCGACTAATGACAGGTTACAATGGATCCTGAGGGAACCCATTGACTATTGGGCAGCCATTTATTTTTAGCAGATAGATAAAGAAATGTAAGAAAGAAAGTATCCTAACAGTATCCTCCTGCTGCTATCTCTAATACTGTACTGCAGAAATATTAGTGCCATTCAGCTAGTTCCCCTGAAAATAGTAATAGCACAAGAATAGTGCGCCCTGTACTATTTAGTAGAGACCCCAGAGTATAATAGGTGGAGGCCCAGGGGAAGTGAGAAAAATAAAAAACATTCATACTCACCTTGCGTTACGTCTTTTGGACCTCCTTGCAGTGTCCAGCACTCTGTCTTTATCTCCCCACTGTGTCTGGCGCTCTCCTGTGACATCATGTGCCCGGGGTCACCACTGAGGCGTCATAACATCATGACGCTCGGAGTGTCCATGTCACCACTGAGGCTGAGGTCACAGGAGGATGACAGATGTCATGATGGAGACCAGGAAAGTTTTTTTTTCTTTTTTTTAATGAATTTTTACTTTCCCTGCCCACTGAAACCTGTTGCCAAAAATTTGAGGTTCAGTAGAACGGTATTTTTGGAAAATCTGTAACTAACCCGGCTCATTACAAACCGGTTCACTGATCAGTGCTTAGTAGATATTCCCTTTAACTCTTTTTGCATATACTGATTCAAACTACCCAAATTCAGGAGTGTAGCTATAGGGGGTGCAGAGATAACAATCGGTACCAGCCCTAGAGCCTGAGGGGGCCCAAAGGTTTTTATTTAATATAAGATGACGGCAGTATTATAGATAAGACTTAGTAACTGGGGAACCCATTGCAGATTTTGCATTGGGGTCTAGTAGCTTCAAGTTACTCTTCTGCCCAAGTGTGAATGTGTCCTGATAGAAATACATGGTCACTCATTCATTAGAGGGTATGTATAGCTTCCCAGTGAACTGCTGTGAGGAGAATGTGTCAGAGGCGTACGGCGTGCTACATTAGAGGTCCCCAAATATAGAGTCAGATAGCAGTCTGGATACTTTACTGCTGACACGGGGATCTTTCATCAGCCATCTCCTCTCATCAATGGTATAATAGTACATTTACATTTACTGTAATGTCAACTCAGTTCATAGACCCCGGCTAATTATAAAGCTAACTGGATGAAATGGACTAGAACGATTCAACATCTGAAGACTGTCTGATCATCCGATGTAATGAAGAACCTGTTTCTTAAAGGGCTTGTCCAGGATTTGAAGAAAGAATCTGGTTTTGTGAAGAAATAGCACCTTTCTTAGCCAAAGGCTATGTCTGGCATTGAAGCTCACCCCTACAATCAATGAGGATAGGCAATAATAGATACAGCCAATGGATAAAAGTAAATCTATTTTTGAGCAATTCATTTAATTTTACATATTGCAAGACTGACTGCAAATTACGACACAACTTCTTTCGTCAACACTTCCAATGGCAGCCTCCCAGTGGACGCTACTTACATTGTTTTATTGTTTGTGCCACTGTATATAAGGTCTGTATATAGCGCTGCAGCTTCCTATGTTATTTTCCCCCTTTTCAGGTTATTCCACTGTAGTGGTGGTGGTACACCCCTTCTTTGTAAGGGTGTTTAATCCAGCCCAGCCAACGGTTGGCTGGGGTGAGGGGAAGAGATTCTGAGTCTCTAAGGCAATTCATTTGATTTGAGTCTGTGACAAGTAGGAGAGCAGAAACTGCTGAGAGAGCCCTTTGCAATCCCTGAGGAAAGTGTGAGCCATAGCCCTACATCACTACAGCCCTGAGACAGGGAAGAATTTGCTGTCAGTCCTTGAGAGGGAGAAAAGTGCTGAGTTGGAGGCGAAGTTAAGATTTACCAGGGCCTCACATCCTGGACCCTGCAGTGCACAGGTTTCAGTTTCCTATCCAAGATCTTATCTTGTGAAAAAGTTCTTTCTAATTTTGGTAAATCCCTTAAAAGAAAATGTATATAATTTTACACAATGCAATTCTAACTGCACATTACGACTCAACTGTTTTCATTGGAACAGTTGGTCATATTTCTTTACAAAGATCCTAATTCATGACACATGAGAAAATTTTTTAACTTGCACATGGAGGGCAGGGGAGTAGCTATAAGAGTGCAGTTGCACTTGGGTCCTGGTGGCCCTGTTACAAGTCCATAAGCCGTGATACTTTCTCATTCAAACACCATTCTAATTCAGTCCCCTAACCAAGATCTTGAGGATCTTAGCTTATGGACAGGTGGGTATCTTGAAGTCATCCATAGAGTGTAAACAAACACACATGCAACCATATTGTGTGGTCCCCAACATTTTTCATACAGTTCAAATTGCAACAATTCTACATTCACAAGAAAGGTAGAGGGGTCTCGAAGTCTGGAGAAGCCAAAACATCTCGCTCAAATGACATCATAATACTATTGTATGTACAAGAGAACAAAGAAAACATGTATGTCTCCTCGTAGGGATTAGGTTTACTTGTGTAGTCTTGCGTATTCTAGGTAGTAAATTTTATGCAGAAGAAGCCACAGGCTATAGTTTCCCAGCCAGTTGTTATTGCCAAGGCCTGAAACTCAGAATAGACCCAGGCAAAGGAGAATGTTTTTGAGCATATGGCTCACTCATGCATGGAGACCAATACCTTCATTAGTTATCTTTAGGATATCTTACTGAGGAATTAGAGTGGGCAGAGAATGAAAAGAAATATGTAAAAAGGCCGAATGTTGTTCTCATTGGAGCCTCAAGATATAACGTTCCTTCTCCCAAGACAGAAATACACTCATACAGAATGTATAAGTGGTGCTTGAAACTTTACTCCAAGTCACATTAAGTAGAAAACACAAGATGTCACATACTCATAATAGTATATATAAAATGTGCAAATAAAATTCTAGGACAACCCGCCATGTACTTGAATCCCAATGGGTGCCCAACTTAGTTAATTGACTTTCGATGGGGTCTACTTTGGAATCACGGGTTCAGGCATTATTGGGGCATGATGTGATGTTCTTGGCATGAAACCTGATAGAACTGCTGGCAGAAACTCCTATGGCAATGTGAACACATTCTGCAGCTAGTTGTAGACAACTAAAGGTTCACGTCTTAGAACAATATTCTGCTATGATTTTTCTGTTTTTCACCCACTGCCACCAATTTTTTTTACTATACCTGTACTTTGACATCATAGTGTTACAGCATAGGGATAGATGATAGCAGGACCACCGCTTCGAGTGGATGATAGCTTGGTCACCTCCACTATTATCAGTGGTGGTCCAACTATTCTGGAAGAATGGCTGGTGCTATTGAATTCAATAGCCACAGTGGCTCTTCTATGATAGCGGGACCACCGCTGATATTAGAGGCAGTGGTCTTGCTATCATGTACTCGTGGTGGCCCTTTTAGTTCGGCCAAGACGAATCCCTAATTGTTCAGTTTTGTCAAAAACCGAACAATTTATAATATTTGGTTCAGATCCGGTTTCTTATGAACCTTTACGCACATCTCTATCTAGGACTTGTCAGAAACCTAGCAATCATTATCTGATTGTGGCCGGGTTATCTTCTCCCTGTCTGATAAATGTTCACAGTAAGGACATCATGGTTGGGTTTCCAGACCATAGAAAGTTCCTGCATTCATGGTTGTATCCATTGACAAAAGACAGTCAACACTAAAGTGGTTAGAGAAAATCTTTAAAACTCTTTAGTATTTTCAATTATTTTTTGTTGTCTACAAATTTTAATATAGTTTTGTTCATATGAAAACCCCTTTAACTCAAATTTTCCAATTAATATATTTTCTAAATGTTCTAAATCTGACAACACCTTTCTACGATATCCATTTCCCTGTGTGAGAACTGATAGGACCTGTTACATTTGTTGACGAACACAAATAATAAAGTATGTGCTCCCGCCCATTGATCCTGGCATGTCAGTCAATACTCTGCTTTTACAAGAGATTAAGTTGTATCTCCATCCAGTTTTGTTTGCATTGCATTGGATCATGATCTTGGTGTGTAACAGGTGGCTCGGGGATTATCATGCCCTCTTGCCCTTGTAAACCCTGAGAGATGTTTGAGGGACCAATCTTTAGTGCATTCCCACCGCAGACATGTACTGGATTCCCGAGTGTCATATATCCAAAACAGAGAAGACATTATGAGTACCGTTTACTACATGGCATACAAAGAGTTAAGTCTATGGGAAGCTCCATACAGCTGTAGACATCTAAAATTAGCCCCGACTAAGCCATTTATCAGTGTGGTCCCTGATCTAAAGGTATCATTAATGCCACTTTGGCACATTCCAGATCAAAATAGGACCTCTATTGCCTGACAGTGTTTAGTAGTCAGGGAACATATAGTAATCCTGTTGATTCTAGGGTTTCATTTGAAGTGATATAGTATATAGCCAAGACTGGTTTCACACTTGCTTCTGCCAACATAAAAAGTAGGGGAAAGGCCAGTTATATAGGTTACAAAGTAGTCAGGGCC
This sequence comes from Leptodactylus fallax, assembly GCA_947044405.1. Lineage (NCBI taxonomy): Eukaryota > Metazoa > Chordata > Amphibia > Anura > Leptodactylidae > Leptodactylus > Leptodactylus fallax. The sequence goes on along the minus strand of CAMRHE010000495.1, from coordinate 1,183,475 downwards.
GCTGAGGTTATTTGATAGTGCTCATGGTTTATTTGCTATATATGCAGGAGGGCAAAGGCATATCTTAAATAGGGCCTTTCACTACCTCCACCTACTCCAACTCTTTGCATTTTTAATCATCACTATTCCACTGATTCCAGCACAGTTGGAATTTTTTCTCTAGTCCCCACCGTTCCTGAGTAATTTGTGTTGTTAGGTTTAGCACTCAAGATGCTCAGTAGGCTTCCACTGTTAGGTGGGCAGTCCTGGACTAGAGGAGATAGACAGGGATCGCCCACCTGACACTAGAGGGCCTAATTAGCATATTGGATGCTGAAACTAATGGCCCTGATTGCTGAAAAATGGTGGACATATGGTAAATGGACCCCTTTAAAGGGAACCCGTTTTTCCCTTAAACTTTCACTGTGCCATTATATGAAGTGAAAAGTGTTTCTATACATGCCTCATTGGTGTCCAGATAAAGAAGAGTCCAGCAGTTGTGGTTCCAACCATCTCACTCCTGACTTGGTTGCATTCCTCCAACTGTAGTACATAACTAGCAGCCTCTTCTTGCATGGACCATTAATGGTGTACTGTTTAAGGGGTTTACCCCTGCACTTTGAAGACAGAAGTCAAATGCACAATACATCTTGCTGCACTGTACATGCCCAGGTAGTACATACCATTGGTACATATGCAAGATTTGGTGGAGGCTGCTGGTTACGTGCAGTGGCCAGGAGCCAGGAGGGATGGGTTTGGAACCAGATCTCGATAAATGGGTGGTCTTCTCAAAGCAAAGGGTTTTTGTATATGTGCTCTAATGTGAACAATATTTTTGGAATATTTTTCACCTAGATTTAAGAAGGTGTCTGTGGGTAAACTTTTCCATTCATAAACTAGAGAGTCCCAAAGTTTGCCATTAATATTGGGTTGGTTTGTTCCAAAGATATCAATGGAGATAAGGTTGGGACAGTCAAGCTCTCAAACTCAACTGAATTCAACAAACTATCATTTGTATAGACGACATCTCTTTCTGCAGGCACTGCCATGTAGAAACAGCCAAAGGACAACTCCAGGTTCTTGCCTTGGAATCACCAAATTCTCTTGAATGTTATCATATATTGTATTATTAAGGTTTCCCCTCACTGAGACTAAAGATTTGGGCCAACGCGTGAAAAACAAATCTTACTTCTTCTTCAAGGTGTTACAGTTGGCACGTATTTCTCAAAGATTGTCTTTTTAGCTCGTAACAACCAATCATGGGACAGTTTTCAATTCACACATTACTCCCTACAGTATTCCCTACAGATTTAACTATCAGACTCAAAAAAAACCAATATGGAGACTTTCAAATTAATTGATGGGGTATTCTGGTAACTTGTTGATCGTGGCAGCTCGACCTATCCAACCATTCCCAAGAACTGGGATGTTTTGCAACCCAGTTTTGAATGGAGTGGCAGGTCGGCAATGTATGCTGCTCCTTTCACTTTAATGGGACCGCCAGAGGTAGGCAAAAAGCGGTGCTCGGCTATCTCTAGCTGCACAACCTGCTGCTCCATTCCAAACTGGGGTGCAAAGCATCCCATTTCTCATGATTGGTGGGGGTTCTAGCAGTAGGACCCCTAAGATTAACAAATTATCTTCTATCCTTTGGATAGGGGGTAACTTTGTGATATCAACGTTTCCCTTTAAAGGAATAGCCATTACTTTAGAACATACTGCCATCTCTTCTTGAATGTCCAGGAGGCTCTTGGAAAGAGTGGAGATCTGTCAGACTCTCAAAAGAGTAGCCTCCCAGAATGCCATGCTTCATAAATGTTTCCTGCGTATGGTGCAGGGATACTGCATCATCAGCCTCAGGAGAAATAATATGGAGTTGACTCACTGAGGTCTATAGGACAATTTTCTAGACATGCTCTGTGCAGGGAGGGTAGTAGTTAAGCTGTGACATCATCTATTGTCAGTATTGGATGCAATGAAGGTCGGTGGTCTTATCTATAGAGGTGTTATCTTCTATTGTAATCCTGTCTGTCTTGTCTGTTATTTAAATGAGGCGACGGCTGCAAAAAAAAAAAAAACTCTAAAGAATTGGCAAGTGCAGGCTATTATTAGGATGAGTTGCCAGAGTGAAAATTTCAGGATATAGAACTTTTTTTTTTTTTTTAATATAGATAGTTACATGGAAAACTAAAAAAAGCAAAAATTCTTAAGAAAAAAAATATATGTATATATATATATATATATATATATATATATAATTCAGATTTTCATTTCATTTTCATTAGGATTTTTTTTTTTTATGAATGAGGGTCAGAAGGGGGTATACTTGGGTATGGGGAGCAGGGGAGGCCCTAGCCAGTTAGCATGGTCAAAGCTGCATTGTGTTCCAGGGGTGACCAGATCCTCAGGTAGGTATCATGGGTACCATAAAAAATATATTTTTAACATAAAAACTTGGTTTAAATAATAGGTCATTTTCTGTTGACACATTCCCTTTAAGACAGTGCCGTGAAGAGGACGTAGCACTATCCTCTATTTTCACATCAATTGTTGGCACATGTTTTCAGAAGTACCCAATAAAACTGATAGACTTGGTTCATTTTTGCATGTCCTATAAATGGCAATGATTTAGTGACTAACTGATTGCAAAATCTATTGAAAAAGCAATACACTGGCATTAATTGCAAAAAATAGTGCTAAACCCGCCATATGTTATGTCCTATTCATTTAACCAAGCACTAGCTATGGCTTCTAGGGCTGATTTGCATTTTCTTAACAAAAGATACTATAGCATCAGACTGGCCTCTATTAAATCCTCATTATCTACTGTGATGGGACCTAAACATCCATGAGATGGGACTCAACGGTCCTGAATCTCCAGGGAATGATAACAAAGTATAATGATTCATTCCTATCTTTGTAATTGAAATTATCCCTATTTTTAGTGTTGACCAACTGCTGCTTCATAATATGCATTCATTGTCCATTCACTGTCCCATCTCATGAACTTGACAATGATGATATAGATGGTGGCATAACCAGAACTTCACAAAATGATAACAAAGATTGTAAGTCCCCACATTCACATGCAAACCTAGTGGAAAGTCTTCCTAGAAGAGAGGACAGTGTGTGAGTGACGGGCAGCAGGTTGTGGACCCACCATGACATCTAACTGGTTTGACTTTGGGCCTCTCCCAAGGGCGTTATCTAAGCAGACTCCCCAGTATTCACACTTTAACCCCCATATGGGAGTCTGAAATTCGCTGTAGAGAGACTACCTGGTTGTCCCTTCTCAAAGTAGTCCCAGAATAGGTGGCCACTGGTTGAAGACCAGAGGACATTATACTGTACAGGGGCCACTATGGGACATTATACTGTACGGGGGCCACTATGGGACATTATACTGTATGGGGGCCACTATGGGACATTATACTAAATGGGGGCATCTATGGGACGTTATATGTGGGCCACTATTATTAAAGAGGTTGTCCAAGAATTGATTCAAAAAAATATTGAACCTTTTGATTCAAAATATTTTTTTTTCCTATTTTCCTCCTCTATAATCTAGGTTCCCCTTATCATCATAAAATAATGCATTGAAATGTATTCTCCATAAAGAACCCATATATCTTGCAGCAGGGGGCATCAAAAAAGTCAAAGAGATGTTAAAAATATATTTATCAGAGTTCAAGCAGACAGCGATCTTTACAAGCTGTATCCTGTCTCTATGTATCTATGAACACTACAATTCGGCCATTGTTGAACATGAGCTGAAAGACATTGGGCTAACATAGTTGAAGTATAAGAACACTCGGCGCAGATTCTGGAACAATGTTCCAGTTATACGGCCAAGCCAAATTGGCTCCAGGACTTAGAAAGAGGGAAACATTACAGAATGATTATGGATCAGAGTCTATGGATCGCCCTCCCTAGTGAAATAAACTCATGACAGTAATTGCAATCTTATTACAGACGTGCGCTGCCCATGAGCTGGGACTGACAGCCCATGATGTCAGCTATAGAATAATGACAGCATAGGATGGAAGCAGAGCAGCAATCGCAGGAAACAGATGCTAATCTGTCATCATTTTCCATTATATTAGATAACTGGACATAACTGGGGGGACTTTCATGTGAGATCTGCTTTCCTGCTATAAAGCAGTCACAATGTAACCAGTTAAACCAGTATAAGTATTTCTCACACAAGGGAAGGAGAAGTAATATAATGAATAATATAATAGACGCTAGCATTACATTTTCTTACTAAATGGCTTGTGTAATTTTGCAACTATTTTTAATTCCCCAATGCATGGAAAATAAGTTTTAAAAAGTTTTCAAAAGCCTTAAATAAAATTCTGCTATTTTGTGCATACAGCCCAATGTATTCCTTTGTATATCCATGGTAACAGACTACAAACAAATGCTTTAGTCTGATCCAGTAGTCGTGTGTTTCTTAAAGGAGTTTTCCCTTGAACATAAACAAATTTAAATTTGAAGAAAATTTAAAGTTAAACATTTTTGCAAGTTTAAGTAAATAAAAAATTTGCAGAATTTTAAAGATTTCCTCTTACACTTTTAGTAGTGACATCTTTTGTCTTGATCAGTTGTCACCAGATAAGACCATGAATGCAGGAATTTATGGACTAGGACCTTACATAAACCAAGTTATCTTCTTATATATGTAGTGTCAGACCATAGAGTCAGTGACAGGTGTCAGACCATAGAGAGTTCTTGCATTTAGGGTCGTATATACTGGCAACCGATCAAGACAAAAGATACCACTAAGGGTATGTTCACATGGCAAAATTTGCCTCAGATTTGGGGGCGGATTCTGCCCGGAATCTGCCTCCCATTGTTTTCAATGGGAGGCAGAGATCGCAGCAGAACGTGGAAAAAAAAAGTGTCCTGCTCAATCTTGCTTCGGATTCCGCGTCTTGAGATTCCCTGTTGATTAGGCCCATTCATTAGGCCCATTCATTTGGCCTTAATCAGCAGCGGAAATCCGCGATGGAATGCCAATGCCCTGCATCGGCATCCGCTCGCGGCCGACTGTGGGCGAAAATAACGGCAACGGAAAATGAAGAGGAATTCCTCTTCATATTCCACCATGTGAACATACCCTAAGATGGTTGGAAAAAAAATCTTCAAAACTCTGCAAAATTGTTAATTATTTATATTTGCAAAAATATAAATACACAAAAAATAATAAATATATAAATAAAATAAAAACTTTTGTCTACAAATTTAAATATGGGTATGTTAGTGGGAATGCCCCTTTAAATCCCTCTGTGCCCATTTTTGAATAACCTATAGTCAGTAAAAGATGGTAACACATGATTGCAGGATCAGACTACAAATGCTTTTTTTGTAGTCTGTTACCATGGAGACAAATAGGTCAGCGTTTTAACTTGCACAAAAAGGTAAAGAATGCCAAAGCAAGACTATTTGTAAAGTTTCTTCACATTTTATGTTAGAGGCATTGGGGCAATACAAAAGGATCGGAAAGGTGGACATAGCCTTTAATTCCTAAAAATGTAACATTAGGTGTCACAAATATATGTATATAATGTAATAATCTGAAAGCAGTTTGACAAATATTGTTCTTTAATGAATATTCACTCTTAAACAACTAATATAGTCCAAGTTTCAAGGGTAATGGTCACAGGCCAAGGTCAAATCTAAGAGTTAATTAAGGTGAGGGTAAGGGTCAGAGATCAAGGTAAAGGTCAAAAATCCATGGAGAAAAAGAAATGAGTTTTGGTTGGTTGGTTGCATTATCCTCCCCATGTTTTAAAAATTCTGTTCCCAATGGAAATTATTCTACAAGTAAAGCTGGAAAATGTCTAATGTCCTACTTTAGAGAATTCTTCTGTATTTTCATCCTAAAATATGACTGGTATTTCCCATCATATTTTGCACTTGGCTGATAACTGATAACAGATGACAATTTTCTCTAAGTTTTCCTCACTGTACATAAGGATAATATCACAGTTGGGAGTCTTAATATAATAAAAGCCTGAGCTCAGCCCAAGTGTTATGTAACCTCGATGTTTGGCAAAATCTTCAGCGGACTGAGTCATTGAATTACAATGCCTGCAGGTAATGTATATAAGTAATGCTTAACATTAAAGGAAGTCTACCACCTCCCCAAGTATATGCAACCAGTTACAGAGCACATCACAGTGTCCCTTTTGTAGATTTGGAGAAAAACGATTATGAAGTATTATGCAAATGAGGCAGTTGGTGCACTGGGGGCGGATCTTCAGCTCCCTGGAGCACTGCTCTTGCCACTCACACCACTACCATGTCATACCTGCCCCACTATGTGCAGTAAGAATTGGCCCTCCCACTGCTATGACATCACCCACCCTACCTGAGCAGCAAGAGCAGTGCTCCAAGAGCTGAAGTCCCACCCCCAGTGCACCAACTGCCTCATTTACATAAGACTTTAAAGTTGTTTTCATTCCAAATCTAAAAAAGTGACATACATAACCAAGGTATGATATTTATTGCTATAATGTGGTGGCAGCAGGTGAATATGCTTGGGGAGGTGGTAGATTCACTTTAGAAGTGGATAGAAGAAATATACACCCAAAATATAATAGTTCATGAGTCATAATAAAGTCTTAAAATTACTGCATCACAGTATAAATTTTTCCTTATCTGGAAAAAAATTGCAAGTCCATGGAGAAATGTTTGGAGTTAAAGCAGAGGGTTGTGCCCACCACTGGTTATCCTCATAACCAGTAAAGAGTAACTACAAAGAGTGTCTCCTCCTCTGGAGGACCTGATGTCTTCATAAATTATACAGAAAGCCCATTAAAGTCAGTGGAAAAGGTGTAATACTTCATTACACCTGCAGTGGTGCTGCAAGAGAATTGAGCACTTGATCCTGGGTTCACCAAATGCTTGAAGACGACTGTGGCTTGATCAGCTCTTCGGGGGAGGAACCTAAACCATCCGACATGACAAATTCATCCTCAGTGATAGGAAGTACCTTGAGAAGCAGTCACCTTCACTATTTACTGAGTTTCCTCAAAGTGACTTCTGGCATCAAATATTCCTACACATGCTAATCCTACAGAGCAGGCTACAATGTGATGGCCACCATTTGCCACCAATAGTTTACACGACACATCAAGCTCTTCCGCATTAGATCCTGTTGTGCCATGATATGACATTCCCTGCCCCACTATTGCCAGCAATGGCTACAATTCTACCAACCTTGTCATTCTAGTCACTGCTCATGTGACTATTTCTACTTAAATTATCAGCTCATGTTTCCTTGCTCCTCATGTCCATGCTGCACAAACTTCAGAAGCTGGTGGCACAGCTAATAGGCCACTACTACTAAAATAATACAATAGATGTCAAGGCAATGTATATGCACCATCTCCTTATATGTCCTATGTTTAGGCACTTGGCCAGCAAAGATTGACCTCATTGCCCTAAAAAAACAGAGGCCCAACAAAACAGAATTTGGGCTAAAGCACTACAGATTTTCTGCACTGAAAATCAGCAATGTATACATTCTATTTGGATGTACCCTAGGAAAGACCAAGCGTAAAATACTATATAATAAGTCTTGAAAATGTATCTTTCAAATATGTCCACAAGACAAGCAAACTGTTTGGATTTATATTACTCTCCTTCAATGATTGAAGTAAGAAAGAGGCAACTTCATCAAGTATCTTTCACGAGTCGTAACTGAACCCTCAAAAGTACTATTAGGAATTGGTGACATGGCAGAATGTGGGTGAGAATTTGAGGTGGCCTTCCACCTCAGTTTCCTCTCCAAAATTCAGCATTGTGAAAACAGAGAACCTGAAAACTTGCTGTTTTTTGGAGAGGAATCTGAGGCAGAAGACCACTTCGAATTCATCTCCAAATTCCATCACATGAACATACCCTTACATGTTTTGCTCGCCACCAATGATTCAGACCTTAGAAATGTGGGGTTTAAAACTAACTTTTTGAATATTTTGAGCAAGATTTCTGCTCCATTGGCCACTAGACCCAAGGAATTTTACAAAACATTTTCTTTGTTCTGACTTTGTGTAGGTGTTTAGACCCTGATGATCCAGGGGCTTAGGCCTCCAAGTACTCTCTATAGAGTTGTTTCGAAAGCATTGTGCAGTTTGCCGCTCATGTGCTGACATGTCTGCATTCCTTCCAATAAAAATATACACTTCCATTCAAGGTAAATTGCCAGGTAGTTTGACTAATGTCTACACTAAATCACACTCCATCAGCACGTAGCTAGCCTGCTTATATAGAAATTAGAAGGAAGGTGTATAGATATACTGTAGGTCCAACGCTCAGCAAAAAGTTCATTGAAAAGTTAGAACTTATTTTTCAGCTAGACGGGAGCCACATGTTTGACCCTTTATCCATTGCACACAATATGAATGCTTGAGTACAAAAAGTGCACTGTGTATTGTAAAGACTCTTGAATTTTATGGGGCGTTCCAGTTCAAGATTTAATTTATTCCCTGTCCTTAAAAGGCACGTAAGACACAAAAAGACCTCTTTCTCTCCAGCTTTTACTATGAACTTCTCGAAATATGCTCTCGGACTTTGGTTGGAAATACACAGCAGCTGTTCAGTAACACCTCAAGCTTGATGGAGAATGTTTTGTTCCGACAACAATGATGTTAATTTCCCCTTGAGACTGAAGGCTATCAAGCTTACTCAAGAATTACCGATGCTGAGTGTAGTACCTATTTCAAGGGCCTCTAATAAACATGTAGAACTAAAACTGGAGCATTTCACAGGAAGATTTTTCTATTGCCCTGGGGGAGCACCTTCCCTTTTATCCAAACTCGATTTCCTCTCTCTTTTGCTTTTTCATCCATCCGTCTTTGTTTCTCGCACAAAGCTGTAATCTCATCCAATTTAAATGGTAAACAAAAGATCATGAAGAGAAGCAATTAGGATGTAATTCCTTAGGAGGAGATGTTCATTACAAGGGGTTAACCACTGGTCTGCGGCATCTCTTTACTGGAGGCCATTCATCCAGGAGGTGTGCGGATTGTACAATTATGGCTCGTGATTAATATTACAAATGGCTTCAATGTGGAGGGGGATGGAAGTTACTAAAAAAATTCCATAAAAAATTACCTTAAAAATTCTTAAGGCAAAAATTGTTTGCTATTGATATCATAATTACAAAAATTTACTTTTTTTTTACTTTGCATCAGATGATTTTATACCTGATCAAATAGGGTTATTGGACAAAAAAAAAAAAAAAAAGATTTACCATGGGGCAGATGTACCAAAACTCAAAACTGCCATTTCATAGGTAAATCTAAGGATTTATTAACATGACAGTGAAAAAGGCCATTTTGTAACCCTCACACAATTGTTTTAATCCCTTCTTGCTTCATTTTTGACTCCCTGCCTTCCAAAAGCCATAACTTTTTTATTTTTCCATTCACAGAGCCATATGAGGGCTTAATATTTGCAGGACAAATTGTACTTCATAATGGTACCATTTAATATTCTTTATGATGTACTGGGAAGCTGGAAAACACTCAGAATGGGGTGGAATTGAAGAAAAAATGTGTTTTTGCGACTTTCTTACGGGCTTTGTTTTTACGGCATTCACTGTGCATCCAAAATGACATGTTACCTGTATTCTATGGGTCAGTATGATTCTAGATATACCAAATTTATATGTTTTTTTTTACATTTTAACCCCTTAAAAAAAAATCTAAATTGTTGCAAAAAAATTAAAATTTCTTGGAGTCGCCATAGTCTGACACCAATAACTTTTATATATTTCCATGCACAGAGATGCATAAGGCGTATTTTTTTGCGGGGCCAGGTGTAATTTTTAGTTATACCATTTTGGGGAATGTCTGATGTTTTGATCGCTTTTCATTCAAACGATGAATTGTCTCTTTTGAGTGAATTCCGGGTCTCATGCAGCAGAGACCTGGTGGCTATGACTCTGTTTCATAGCGGCTGCCATCTTTAAAAACATGGCATCACCATACTATTACAGAAGATGTCTGGAAAGGGTTAAAAACAATGACAGCAAATGAGTGTATTCACATGTTTGTTTTTTTGCTGGGCATAGAAATCAATAGGTTCGTACATCTGTACAGATCTGTCCTGTCCTGTAAACAATAAGAGAAGCACACAATAGAGGGTCAGAAGAAGAAAGCTCCGTTTCGCCTTTATAGCAATCAGACGTCTTCACTGCAGCTCAGCTCTCATTGACTTCAATGGGAGCTGAGCTGCAGTAAAGGCATCGGGCGGCTAGACAACGGATGGAGTTTTCCATTTCTGGCCCTGTATTGTGTACTAGGTGGGTGCCAAAAGCAGCTCCATACAGATGATCAGTCCGGGGACAAGTTGTTTGCTCCCTATCAATCATATATTTATGGCTTAACCTGACGACAGGCCATAAAAAAATAAGTCCGTACAACCCCTTTAAGAGCTTACTGCATCCTGTTTAGACATTGAATTTAAGAGAGTATTCTCATGTGGTACATTTATGTGGGTGTCAACACCCTGAGAACATGGTGCCCTCCCACCACAATCTCACATCCATAGTGGAGAGGTGTCCACATATCAATGACTCTCTCCAATGGGAGGTCTGAAAATAACCAAGCCACCATCCCATAAATAATATGCTATAAGCTCGTAGGGTCTCTGCAGGTGGCTTCAGGTAGCTGGAATTTTACCATGATGTACCTCTATGTCTAAACAGAAGCTTTGGAGCTCTACATCAGAAAAATTAGAGCTCTAACTACTATAAAGATATACAGTGCCTTGCGAATGTATTCGGGCCCCCTTGAACTTTTCAACCTTTTGCCACATTTCAGGCTTCAAACATAAGGATATAAAATTTTAATTTTTTGGTGAAGAATCAACAACAAGTGGGACACAATCATGAAGTGGAACGAAATTTATTGGATATTTTAAACTTTTGTAAAAAATAAAAAACTGAAAAGTGGGGCGTGCCAAATTATTCGGCCCCCTTAAGTTAATACTTTGTAGCGCCACCTTTTGCTGCGATTACAGCTGCAAGTCGCTTGGGGTATGTCTTTATCAGTTTTGCACATCCAGAGACTGAAATTCTTGCCCATTCTTCCTTGGAGAACAGCTGGAGCTCAGTGGGTTGTGGAGCGTTTGTGAACAGCTTTCGCTCTTTCCACAGATTCTCGATTGGATTCAGGTCTGGACTTTGACTTGGCCATTCTAACTCCTGGATGCGTTTATTTGTGAACCATTCCGTTGTAGATTTTGCTTTATGTTTGGGATCATTGTCTTGTTGGAAGATAAATCTCCATCCCAGTCTCAGGTCTTTTGCAGACTCCAACAGGTTTTCTTCCAGAATGGTCCTGTATTTGGCTCCATCCATCTTCTCATCAATTTTAACCATCTTCCCTGTCCCTGCTGAAGAAAAGCAGGCCCAAACCATGATGCTGCCACCACCATGTGTGACAGTGGGGATGGTGTGTTCAGGGTGATGAGCTGTGTTGCTTTGACACCAAGCATATCGTTTTGCATTGTGGCCAAAAAGTTGGATTTTGGTTTCATCTGACCAGAGCACCTTCTTCCACATGTTTGGTGTGTCTCCCAGGTGGCTTGTGGCAAACTTAAAACAAGACTTGTTATGGATATCTTTGAGAAATGGCTTTCTTCTTGCCACTCTTCCATAAAGGCCAGATTTGTGTAGTGTACGACTGATTGTTGTCCTATGGACAGACTCTCCCACCTCAGCTGTAGATCTCTGCAGTTCATCCAGAGTGATCATGGGCCTCTTGGCTGCATCTCTGATCCGTCTTCTCCTTGTTTGAGATGAAAGTTTAGAGGGACGGCCGGGTCTTGGTAGATTTGCAGTGGTCTGATACGCCTTCCATTTCAATATGATCGCTTGCACAGTGCTCCTTGGGATGTTTAAAGTTTGGGAAATCTTTTTGTATCCAAATCTGGCTTTAAACTTCTCCACAAGAGTATCACGGACCTGCCTGGTGTGTTCCTTGGTCTTCATGATGCTCTCTGCACTGTAAACAGAACCCTGAGACTATCACAGAGCAGGTGCATTTATACGGAGACTTGATTACACACAGGTGGATTATATTTATCATCATCAGTCATTTAGGACAACATTGGATCATTCAGAGATCCTCACTGAACTTCTGGAGTGAGTTTGCTGCACTGAAAGTAAAGGGGCCGAATAATATTGCACGACCCACTTTTCAGTTTTTTATTTTTTACAAAAGTTTAAAATAACCAATAAATTTCGTTCCACTTTACAATTGTGTCCCACTTGTTGTTGATTCTTCACCAAAAAATTAAAATTTTATATCCTTATGTTTGAAGCCTGAAATGTGGCAAAAGGTTGAAAAGTTCAAGGGGGCCGAATACTTTCGCAAGGCACTGTAGTAAGAAATTAACTAGCCTAGACCAGTGGACCCAAAATTGCCACGATGCTAAAGAAGTGTTTATTTACCGACAAAACAAAAACATAAAAGAATGCCAAAAGTCAAATAAAATAAAACATTTTTGAGAAAATCTATTTCTTTATTAACTATCCCATCGTCCCAACTCCAGACCTCATTCCATTTTTACAAATTTTTTGCAGCTTTTGTTGAGATATAATTTGTAGGCGGCAGATGACCTTGGAGCATGGAAGGTCGCAGGTTTAATGAGCATGACAGAGCATGGCGTGACTTCTGTAACCTTCTATTGATGCCACCATGCCCATAGAGCACCAACAGACATGAGAGAATATGTCAGCTTGGCCTGGACTTGGACTTGCAAATTCTCCATCAAAACCGCAACCCTCCTATTGTTTCGCCTGCCTCTCACATATATAATTACATGTGTGGTAACGGTCTTTATTTCCTGTCTCCCTGATTTGACGATGATCCCTTGTCCTCAATACTTTTGGAAGCCCTGTCATGTCACAATTGAATTTAGTACAGATGATTACCCTGAGAATGTGGTGACCCCCTCGACTCACGCTGAGTGTCTTTCTTCAAGATGGTGCTAGAAGCAGATCTGGAGGCTTGGGTATTACACAATGCTAATGAGGCCTCGTGGATTGTCGAATTTAACTGCCTGTCGCCGTATGCAAATATACATGTCTGTGGGCTAATGAACTACGCTGGAGATGGGACAGGAAGGAAGCAGTGAATGGGCTGCGGTGCTTTGTGTTTCCAGCTCTTGAGTTACATCTGGTATTTTCAGAGTATTTCTAATCAATAAAGATTTGGAGCCGTCGGATATTTAAACAACATGTGTCCCAGATTCCCATACCAGAATTATTTCATTATTCTCAAATAACACCGCCTATCTTCTTACAGCCTAAGTACAAGATTTTGCAAAAAAGCAGAGAATTAAGTATTAAAAGTTCTTTGTCTATTATATTGTTAGAAGGTATCCTTAAAAATTAGGTAAACAGCTGTTGATTCAAATCTGAGACCCTCAGTTTTAATCTGTGGGGAAAGCTGAAAGTGGATTAAATTCCCCTGCAGCGCCCCCACAGGGGTAATAAGGCATTACACAGTCCAGGACCTCCAGCTCTAACAAGATTTTTGGACCTCTTCTCTGCTCCCTAATAAGGTACTTGAAGCAAAGTTTCCTAAACCAACATCCTAAATTTAATTTGGCACACAAAAAACAACAGGATGGTTGTACAATCACTGACCACCAGCCACCAGTCACTGGAACGGGGGTCCTCCTGAGATCGTTTTGGAGGCGTGTGAATGGAGCAGTGGTCATGCTTGGAGGCGTGTGAATGGAGCAGTGGTGGCGTGTGAATGGAGCAGTGGTCATGCTTGGAGGCGTGTGAATGGAGCAGTGGTGGCGTGTGAATGGAGCAGTGGTCATGCTTGGAGGCGTGTGAATGGAGCAGTGGTGGCGTGTGAATGGAGCAGTGGTCATGCTTGTGCACTAACACTTTTTCAATATCTATGGGTCTGATGGAGATAACTGAGTACAGCGCATGGACATTGAATGGAGGAGTAGTGCGTAAGCTTCTCCCAAATGGAGACTTGAGACTCAAGTTCTAGTGATTGGTGGTGCACAAAGATATCTATGAAGTTAGAAGATCAATATGGCCATCATACAATCTTCCACGAATTAGCACTCACTCATGATGGGCAAACCTTGATAGATTTGTTTTGCAAATATTCACTAGGTTCGGCAAGTTTGGTCTGAACCGTAATTACAAAGTAAAATTTATTATCATACTCTGAGGCTTCTTCAGTCCTCTGAGTATAATAATCAGAGGCCAGGGAAGGCGTATGAAAATAAAAAAAAACCAAAAACATTTATTCACCTTTCCTGGGCTCCACAATTTAGGGCTACTTCCTAGCCTATCCACCATCTTCTTCGGCTCCCAGATCACATAGGGAGCTTCGCCATCATTATGATTTGACACCATAGCTACATCATGTACACTGTAGCATCCAAACGTGACCCCATGTGACCATAGTGGTTAGCTGGAGGCTGGAGAAGATGTCAGATAGCCCGGGGCTGTAGGATGCCACTAAAGGAAAGGTTAGTGTTTTTTTTTAACTTTTACATATCTTCCCTGGCCTCCGATTATGATACTCTGGGGCCTGAAGAGATCCAGCTATGCTGGATTCATACCAGGCAACCCCAAAAATGTCTGGTTCAGTGGAATCCAAATGTTTTTGAAAATTCCTATCAAACCCAGGTTATTACTTATTCATCCAACACCATCACTCGCCCTTCCAAGACAACTAAATGGCTAACCTACAGGTATGGATTAGTATGGATGTAGATGGTATATCAATACATGCAGACTTGCCTTTCTTGACTATCTTCTGGTAGCTGTAACAGCTGTCACAGAACACATTGTTGTTGCATTTTGTTGGTACCTCATGCCATTGTGAACCATCTGCACTCTCGAAAACTGCTACAGGCACCAGGACGTAATGCTCCACATCTATGTCAATGCAGGGGATTTGTGGCTCTGTATCAGGAAATTGAAACTCTGGCAGTGAAAGATATATTAAAAAATTAATAAGTTTGGACCTAAAAATGATGTAATGATAAAAGTTGGAGATTGACTTCAAAGAAGACCTGACCTATAGTTATGTTTCTCGACAATGAAATTACGATCGGATGTTCCGATGAACAATAATCCGTCCATAGACTTGTCTCAACATCTTTTTATGCCACCAGTGTATGCCAGTATTGTATATGGTCTGTACAAGACTACACAAAACAGTCTTGAAGGCCACTAGGAAGGTATTGTGTGGGTGTAATCTAGACTGCTGAGAAACATCACTTTCCTTCTCTTATTGTCATAATTTCTTTTCACATTAGACCCAGGGGTGTGGGAGAGGAGCAGGGCTGGTTCTTCATTAGGACATAATTGGTTATATACAGTACATACATGCCAAGCTGAGACATTTCCATCCCATTTCTGGTGTCTGAGTTGTCATGATGTATATCTGTAGACATGGCATACATGTATTATCACTGGACAATGAGGCATTGTCATTATAATGTGCTGCCCCAATCCTTAAATGCATTAAATACATAGCACAGTGATGTCACGGGGGCCGGGGACAGTGTATCAGGAGTGAATGGCATGTCTCCATTGTCAGCTCATTCATTCCTGTCTATGGCTGGATCATCTCACAGATGCACAAGGAATACATTGTGGATAATGGATTCTTCTTGCTCTGTGGCAATATCAGTCCATTGTTATATATTTGCATGTGACATGCCATAGGCATCAGGACTCATTCACTTGAATGGAGCTGAGCTGCAGTTCTCCTCCGGCCCCACTGTGCAATGAAAGACCATGGACAGGTCACAGAGCTGAATCAGCACTGGGGATCCCTAACTCTCAGGATTCATGGAATGTAAGAGACCTCCCAAGTGTCTTCATTTTGGAGTGATTGTCCCCATTTGACTTATTGACTACTGAAATGTCCCTATCCCTAATAAAATGTCTTCTATTTCCCTAGATCCCTTCAGGATGCTCCTCGACTGACTAGAGCATTGAGTATCTACAGAAAATATTTCTTGCCCTGAAGGACCCAGCATGTCTGTACGTTACATGAAACAACCATTTATTTCAATTGAAGTGGTGTTATGCTTCATTCTCCCTGTGGTGGCGCTGTAGGTAATTTCATCACTTGTTTCCAGACTTCCCAACAGATTACAGCTGTTCATCGGTGGTCCTATCAGTTGGATATCCTGTGAATAGATTATTTTTGGGGACACCTCTACCAAAGAACTATTGTCCAAAGTGGTCAACCCCTATAAGGATATTTTCACGTGTAAGATGGCAGAAATCTAAGTGTGACATTTGGATTTCTGCCATGGATGTGTAATAGATGTGTCATTGGATTGGCTAATCAATAGGTGACTAATCCGTGGCTTTTCCTGGTGGAATACAGAAGAGTGAATATGGAGGCAAAAATTCATACAGATTTTTTTTTTCCCAAGCATGGGAATGGGGTATTAAGATGTGGGTTAGTGAGTTTAATACACAAAAGCCATGCCTGAAATCCTCATCAAATTTGGATGAACGGGCTATAAGCACTCCAGTTGACCATGTGAATGATTGAAAGCTATGACTGACAATACATGGCGGATTCCATAGGTCCCCATCATTTTCCATTCACCATAACACATGTCCACCTTGAAAATTCTACCTCTTCAACTCCAGACCAGATGACATCCTGATGCTGGCCAATATTAGGACATCATGTTTGATATAGTCCAAAGTTGGAGAGGATAACGTCCTGCAAAATAGGACTGAGAGTGATACATGGTGGATTCAATAGTCCTCAATTATTTTCCATTGAACATAACACATGGCCACCACGAGTATTCCATTTTCTATAGGCCTGACACCTCTTTGGATCCAGGTTACATGAGATCCTGATGCTGGTCTAGGTTAGGACCTCATGTGTGGAAACACCCAAAGCTGGAGAGAAGCCTGGCCTTCAGAAGTGAAGCACATAAAGGATTCTTTGGTTCCCCATTATTTTCCACTGAAAATAACATATGGCTACCATCAATTTTTCTGCAGAACCACCACGTCTTTGGATCCAGGTTACATGAGATCCTGATGCTGGCCTATGTTAGAACCTCATGTGCGGCAACATCATTTTCCACTGAACATAACACATGGCCATCATAAGAATACCATTGGTCTGCAGGCCCGCCACCGGATCCAGGCCACGTGATGTCCTGATGCTGGCCAATACCAGGACGCAATGTGTGGCGGTACCTAGAGTAGAAGAGGATCCTGGCCTTCACAAGAATAGTACATGGAGGATTCTGTAATCCGCTGTCATTTTCCATTAAACATTGCACATGACCACCTTGAGAATCTCTTCAAAAAAGACAATTTTCTCCCTTCTCTCCTCATAAACTCCATGGAATAATTGAGGTTGAAAGATTTCATTTTGCATGTGTTCTGTAAACCATAGGAATGTGAGATGTGAATTCAGCTCCCCACGGTGATATAATAATTAAAACCAACAGTTTAATTATTCGCCCGATGTATCACCGAAAAACAGATGTTCGGTTCTCTCCAGTCCACACAAAGGAGTGACAGTGGAATATTCCTGCAATTCTACCGCCTTGCACAACGTCCCATCCACCAGAAGGAAAGTCTTCCCTTCTTTTCCCAGCTCTGAGTTGTCTGCTCAACACGGTCACGCCAGATTATGTCACTGCGGCTTATAATATAGCTGGAGAACAATGGGTTGTGCCTATTGTCAGCTTGACATGACTGACAACTTGTTGTCATGAGATGTAAAGGAATTAATGCAAGCAAAGTCCTTTGGTTTCCTTTTTTCCACATACATTAGGATTGACCATAATTGAGGCCACATGCTATACATATATATTTATACTTGGTATATATAGATATATCCGGAACATTAGTGTGTTTACTGTTTGTGCTGCTCAATATGTTTTGACGTTATTATATGCAGAATCTTTTTGGTCCATATGTTCTTGAGTTATTCCTCTTCCTGAACACTATTCCTAATGGCATGAAAGTATACCTAAGGGCATTTATGAAAACAGCAAATACTCTCCAACCCATACTACAAAGCAAAAATGTGCAATGTTTTACTTAAAGGTGGCCCTGGACAACAAGCAAAGTCCCCCCTTAATATTTCAGGACAGTTTTTTACATCATTTCAATATCAGCATGTTTAATGTAATACCAATAGGTCCATATAGTAACCTGATAATACTACCGTATGGTGCCCACATAGTACAGTCAGTCAATAACCCCCCAAAAATGTAATTTATATCCAAATAATACTGCCATACCATACCATATTCAGTGATCTGTCCTGGACTCGTGTTCTCATACTTATAAGTAAGGACTTGAAACATGTAAACCAGATACATGTCTTTTTTTGTATCATGAAACGTTAATATTTAACTTAATAAACCATGGAGAATTCTCTTGATGCTGAATTTTTTTCTTAAATACCTAAGTAATACTCCCATATAGTGGTGACCAAAAACTGACATATTACCGCAATTCTGTGCAAAAATCTATATCACTTCAATATTTGGCGTGACCTTTGCCTTCTATCAATTCTTCTCCGTACACTTGCAGACAGTTTTTGGTAGAACTGGGCAGGGAGGTTGTTCCCGCCTTCTTGGAGAACTAAGCACAGATCTTCTGTGGATGTAGGCTTGCTCCAATCCTTCTGTCTCTTCATGTCATCCCAGACAGACTGGATGATGCTGAGATCAGGGCTATATCTGTGGGGGCCATATCATCACTTCCAGGACTCCTCCTCCAAAGGGCAAAGGTCACACCAAATAATGATGGGATTTACATTTTTCTTTTCTTAATTCACTTAATTTCGATAAGGCAAAAATAAACTATTAACCCTTCTATTTCTGATTCTTCCTTTGCAGCATTTTTCACACCTGCCTAAACCTTCCCAAATAAAATGCAGTATCCAAATGATGCTGCATGAAGGACCCATATACGACTCATAGCTCCCGTATAATACTGCAACTAAATTCCTAAATAATACTTACACCTAGCTGAAAATAATTTGTAGTTTTAAGGTTAATTCTGGTAACATTTCATTTAGATGACCCAATATTGCATTGAAAAGTAGTCTTCTAGGAGGGTGGTCTTCTCAACAAAGATGGTCTGTGTGCCTAATATATGGCAATATCTGCTCTGGATAAGGGGTAGTCTGTAGAAAGAGGGGGTATGTTGGAGAGATAATCCAGTGTACTTTCCGGGGGCCCCTAAAAAGGGTTGGAGTGGTCCACCATTGTTTCAGAGAATCCTCCAGTGAGCCATTGACATTCTAAATCAATTTATTATAAGGGTTGTTACAGGACCACATATCTTATACTACAATAAATGTTTTTCATACTGCTTTGTATCTTTTATCTGATATTTTTCATTGTGATTATTCCATTTACAATATTTCATTTTGCTGACCTTGGATTGCAGGAATATCTCCCTCCCCAGTAACAAATATCA
This sequence comes from Leptodactylus fallax, assembly GCA_947044405.1. Lineage (NCBI taxonomy): Eukaryota > Metazoa > Chordata > Amphibia > Anura > Leptodactylidae > Leptodactylus > Leptodactylus fallax. Next base: position 1,164,010 of record CAMRHE010000495.1, on the reverse strand, counting down.
ATTTCCTGTAGAATAAAAAATTGAGCAACACCAGTTATTTTTATTTACACATGAAAGCAGTGACAGACTACACAGGGTTTATTTGTAGTCTGTTACCATGGAGACTCATGTTGCTGAAAAAAAAAGAACAGAAAGAACAGTGCTCCCTAGTGTAATCCAGAAATAGACATGAAGTGAGGGGAGAGGAATAATACTAACCCCTCTAGTTGTGCAAGGCAGGTACAACTCTGATAATAGCTCATCAACTTCCCAATGGATGGACAGCCCCTGCTCATGCCTGGTGGTGGCCATGGACCTCCGAAGTAGTGGATGATATGTAGAAAAGACTATGAGTAGTCAGGGCTCTCCTGAATGAGAAACTGTTGATTAAAACATCAATGGTAATAAAACCAACTATTACAATGGGTGCTACGTGTTTCGATACGTCATACTATCTTTTTCAGGTATATCCATGGAGGCACCTAGATATACAGCTGCGTACACAAAACGGTAGTTACAAATAAATGCACCCATTAAATAGAGGCAGTACCCTTTGGAATTAAGAATAGATTCTGTTTCTAGAAATGTATCAATTTCTTTTGCCAGTTATGATATAAATTCTCCTCCAACTGGTGGAGATGGGTACTACTACTGGTAATACTACCATAATCATAATATGGTAAATGCACAATTCACTTGTTTTCGGTTATTTTTTCCCTTTTTCCTGAATTACGACATTCTCGTGGAATTTGGGAAATGCTCTTGTTAGCAAATAAACAACATGAAATTATTCAAGGTTCGTATCCTGTAAACATCCTCAAATACTCCAATTGTTGGAAATATTCCCATATAGTTATGTTCCTATTGTGTAGAGCTGAAGTAACCTGATACAGACTTGGATGAAGTATGGTAAGTAAACAATTCTTCACAGAGTCAGTCTTAAGGTGGCCATATACATTATGTGTCTGGCAGTGGTTTTAGACGTCTAAGTGACAACCTCTGGGGCAGCCATGTTGATTTCCCCTATCTGTCCCATTAGGGTGTGTTGATATATAGAAACCAATTCCATTTTAGTTCCCTTCTAGTGGGCTACAGAAAAAGTGGTGGTAAACCAGAATCAAAACAACCGACAGGCCACCAGGTATTCCAGGCACTGGCCCAGACCGGCAACAAGCCGGACAGATGCAAAAAGTGATACACTGGATGCTAGAACAGATCTCATAGAAAACTATTATTGCTATTGTGCATGGAGGGGGAGGAGATGAACTGTGACCCTCACCTATTGTGCATGCCGGATACTGTGTTATCTACATATGCAGGTATTACTTGAAATTGTAATGCTGCTTCTGATGATAATGAGATGACTGCTACAAAGTGATCTCTACAGAACAAGAAGTGCCAGTTTAGCCAAAGTGAAAACTGCAATATTTTAAGATTTTTGTAAAATATAGATAGTGACATAGAGAATAAAAACATCACAAAAATTTCTTTACAAAGATACTTAACATAAAACTTAATTTAAGCAGTAGGTAGCTTTATCGAAATGTTCCCTATAATTTTTCTAGAAATGACTGTAAGGTTGAGTTCACATCCATTGGAGACTCGAAAATCGGCAGAGAGAAAAGTCCTCCGCAGCTTTCAGTTTTAAAATGCTGGACACGTAGCAGTCCCCATTATAGTCAATGGGGTCGGCCGGTCTCTGTGGGTAACCGCTGTTTTAGTGGTTTGGCTTTCTATCGACGTAGACCACAGCGCTAGTGTGAACCTCTTCACTTTAGCAGATATTGCTGGTGAAAGCAACAATTTATGTTTACCTGAAATTATTGTGATCATTGTTACATAAGTTACACTAAATTTATAAAAAGTTTTCTTGAAGGATTTTCCTGCTTTGGACAATTTGTTGTTTTAGAAGGGTTCCCCAGTGATAAGCTGAAAACAGGGTGATCTTCTACTAGGACCCCCCAGCAATGATCTAGGAGGAATCCAGCAGTAAGGGTTCTTCTGCAGCACCACCACAGGGGAAATAGAGTATTACATAATGTCCATTTAATTCAATTGGCTGTGTATGTAATGCATGGACATGCTGGGTCCTCCACACCATGGGACAATTAATGTAATATAACCGGTCTTCATTTGGCTAATAGACAAGGGTCCTGCCTCTCTCCAGGCTAAAATGGCGGATAACAGAACAATATAACTTATTCTCCTTTTCAGCAAATTTAGGTTAAGCGCCCCTTTAAGATGAAGGTAGAGGAATATTAAAGTAATAAAAAGAGGATTAACATGTTTCCCACATGGCTGAACATTTTATCAGTTTGTGTCGGTGAGCGCTGCCGCCTCCCAACAAGAGCGTGAGTCATTCTAGGGAAGGCATCATGATGTTCTCTATAAGATCTGTATCTGGGCCTGGTGATGGATGGCGCCATAAGAATCATATAAACATAGTACAAGAGCACTCGGTAACCACCGTTTATATGTTTGCAGAGCAAGTTTATAGCTCTGTGGACTCACATAACCTATAAGTCAGCAAGAACCTATATATACTATGGAATTACTTCACAGGGGGTCTTCTTCTTCTAGGGTGCATTTACGCATCATGGTCAAATTGCATTTTTTGCCATGATTATCACAAAATTGCAACAATTTTGCTGCAATTCCGTAGCAATCACATCACAAAACCACACATCACAATATGTGAATGCAGCCCGATATAAATAAGGTCTAAACACTTTATAACACTATTACGATTTGGTAATAGCTCTGTAGTAACTCCGCAGAGTAAGGTGATGTCACCAGATGTATAAGTTGGAGTTACTGCAACACTCCCTATCATATGTTTTATACCAGCAATAATTCATGTGGGCTATAAAATATGGTGAAGGTCTTGGTCTATCTCACGCCGGCCAGATGTTCAATTACAATATCTATAATAATATAATATCTGATACAAGATTAGGTTTTATAGTGGCCATATACCTTCAATATCTGGGAACCAAAGTTTTGTTCAGATGGCGGATATTCTTTCCAACACCACCCATACACAAGTGTTCTTGGAGCAACTGAGCAGGCATGTGTCAGTAGGAAGAGAGGAATAAGTCAGTGCCAGGCCCCTCTTTGACCCCCACCATCTTCAATTGAGAAAAATCCAGGACACTCCCATACAAGAGACAGTCAGCCAGTCCTGGTGATATTGCAGGGATCGGACAACATTCATCTATTACAGTGTTTCTCAAGTTTTTCAAGTGGAGTACCCCCTAGTGAGAAAAAAATCCCAACCAAGGACCTCCAAAGTAAGTAAATGACTTTTAACAGTTATGTAATAGCCCTCTCATTTAACATAATGTCCCCATATTTAATATAGTTCCCATGTGTAACATAATGGCCCCCACAGTGTCTCCACATGTAACATAATGGACCCCACAATACTTCCATGTGTAACATAATGGCTGTCACAGTGTCCCCATGTGAAAAATAATGGCCCCTACCACCAGTGATGTCTATATTACATGCTGCAGTGCATGCAGTTCCCCCTTACCTAGGACAGATGCCCACTCACGGCCACCAGCACCATCCTTACTTTAGAGGTGCATTGAGTGCTTCTGTCAGTACCGATGGCGGCGCTCATTGCAGTTAGTGGCATGCTCGAAGTGAGCCGTGAGCTGCATTCATCACTCACCGCTCTGCTCCTTGTTTTCTCTATATTCTGGGGTCTGCTGTGACGTCAGCACTCAGCACCCAGAGTGGTTCTTAGACACAGACTGTACCCCCAAGGACTGCGGGGTGTACCCCCTGGGCTATGCGTACTGCAGGTTGAGAACCACTGATCTATTACATATGGCTGTAAGGCTGAATGTAAACGGGTGCTTTAGAAAACAGTTTTATTTCATGGCCATCACCAACCAATTCAGACCCCAGAGTATAATAAGTGGAGGTCCAGGGAGGCGTGGAAACATAATAAACAGTTATAATCCCCTTTCCTCATCTCTCTTGGGCATCCTCATAGCATACAGTACTCCCTCGGGGTCCTCTTCTGACCATCTCGGTGACGTCACCGGTGAAGCCTGTGGGCTTCATTGGTCAAAGGTCTACAACAACATCATGATGCTTACATTAAAGGGTCATGACATTGATGCACCCTATGTGACCTCTGAGGTCCAATCATAGAAACTTTATCAGCATGTAATGTCACCCAGGAGGCCAGAAGAGGCCCAGGAGAGGTGAGGAAAGGTGATCATAACTGTTTATTATGTTTCCATATCTCCCCTGGGCCTCCACTTATTGGAAATTTTTCTCTAGCCATTACCATTCCCAAATAATCACTTCTATTACTTATAGAACAATAATAGTCACTATTGTCATGTGGGAGGTCCTTGTCTAGAGCAGACAGACAGGAACCACCCACCTGACAGTAGAGAGTATGATTGTCCAGAAACAAACAGCACTGATGGCTCAGGAATGGTGGGTACTAGAGAAAAAATTCCAACTGCTCTGGAATCTGCAGCTATTGAAGGATGCAAAGAGTTGAAGTTGGTGGAGGTGGGAAAGGAGGAAAACAATGGAGTACTAACGTAAAAAGAAGAATTCTCATACTTACAGCAAACCAAGATGGGAAAATACATTTTTTTCAGAGCGTGCATCAAATGTCTGATAGATCTGTATTATTGGAGCACTGCCAAATGTAAATGGAGCAATGCAAGGATACTAGGGAATTGCTGTCTACTCTGCCTTCTAATAGAGATATAGTATTATATAGTATAATATAATAATGTAAATGTCGACGATCAATGACATTTCGTCCGCTATATATGTCAATAGATGCAATATATATACTGGTCTTACTACAAGATCAGTATGGCGATCTGACGTCTCCCTCCCAACATAAAAGAGAGCAGAGATGACTCAAGAAACTTCAATTTGTCTGAACTAGTGGTGGCGCTGTTGCATCAATGTTTATGGAAAAAAAAATGTGCTCCTAGTGGTGGAAGATGGGAATGCAGGTATAGAATTTCAATAAACGTTGAAGGAAGTTGCTCCAGAAGTTATAGCGCTTTTATTTTAAACAAGGCATGCTATACTCCAGCCGATTATATCATATTACATTATACTGATTGTGATCCATCCCCATTAAGACTCCTTTGCCAAACTCCTTAAGAACAGGAACATTGTTGTGACCTAGAAAGAGGAAAAGGACAGAAAAGAGGAAACAATTATTTTTTTTTTTCTGCCATCAGATTCTGTTTATAGAACAGGAGTTAGAACAATGCAGTCAGAAAATGTACAGACGAGAGGGAAGTAAGTCCACGTTTCTGGGAGTCTACCGTTTACTAAGGAATTACAGCCTTGGAAATAAATTATCTGAGATATAAACAGAACCATATGTAGAATGAAGACTGCCATATGGCCATGGCTTGGAATGATAATGGACAAGGCCAGCTGTATGGGATGTACAGGGTGCACTATCTGCTACTACTTAAGGGGGCAACAGTGTTCCTAATGGACTGGGCATCTGGAGCTTGCACCCCAAATTCCTTACTTGGTACACAAATATGTAGAAATCCAGTTGTACAAGAGTCAAAAACATTTACTTCACTTGGTTTCTTGGGGCATAACATTGGAGAAGAAGTTGGCACCTAGAGCTTGAGGGAGTCCAAAAGGTCCTCCTGCCCACTCTGATGAGACCAGTACTATTAATGACACATCTATTATAGCTGTTATAGTTTTTGCATAGTGCCCCAAAACTCCAAGTTGTGCTGAATAAAGTATTTAATATGTTTACCTGGTTTAAACAAAAAAATACCTTCCAAAAAAAACCCTCTCGGCATGTGCAACGCAACCCATTCATTTCAATGAGAATGGTGTAATACTTTATTTCTCCTGTGGTGGCACTGCAGGGAAACTGAACCCCTTCTGCAATGATCGCTGGTGATCTCTACAGCACAAAATTCTATGATCTCAGTATACATAAGAAACCCTTGTAATAAAAATGAATTATCTAAAGTGGACAACCTCTTTAAGTAGGTGCATCTCACTGCAGTGCCCAGGAGTGGTATATGAAATGCTAGTCTTGATAAACCTCCCCACAAGCCTCGATGTCCTGTCTTTATGAATATGCCAATATTTACACAGGCAGTACTGAGCTGCTAAAAATGTTTTTTTCTCCCTAATTCTCAAGCTCCCCCATTAAATTGTGGCCAGGGGTGAAACAATTTGGTTCTGTGAGCATTTGGTAGCATTTAAATAATTTGGCAAAAATCAATCAAATTGATTTCAGCAGCAATTTAGATAAATTATTTCGTCATCTACAATGATTGAATGGTACATTGAAAATGCCTGTTCACCTCTGAACCCCAATTTGTAGAATACATTGCATCACTTACTTCTGGCTCGCTTGCTGTAAGTCCCTTTCATTCTGGTTAGTGTTGTATTTACACAAGGCACTATATAGAAATCTGTAGACGACAAGCTTGTTGTTTCTAATAACAAGCAGCAGAATTGTGAATGAGGCTCTGAAGCACTCGGTAAAACATCCGCAGTTCAATACAGATCACAGTAGAGGCTCAGATATGTAATGGACCCCTATATAGTGCAAGACTCGGAGGCACAGATGAATATCCCGGAGGGACCCTGAGTTAGGGTAGGCCCCTACACTCTGCACAAGTGATGAACAGCACAGGAAACTCACTATGTTACATATACAGAGGCAGCATATAGCTTCTCAAACAGTCCATATATCCAAATAATAACTAAACTAGTTTAGTATTATATAGACACATTATTTGGCTGAGATGACATCTAGGCACTGAGGGGCCCTGCCTCCTCAACATTGCTGCGGGGACCCCAGTCACCGATCATCCTGTAGGGTCCTGCTGCTGTGTTAGTACATAAGAGGGCCCTAGTTCAAGGCACAGACCAGGCTGCAGGTTACTGAGAAGACCCAAGGACAGAAGCAGTCCAAGACAAGGGCTAGGCGATGGGCTAATACTGAAAAAATGTGAGTCAGCACACTTTTAGGGGTCGGGTATTATTTGCATGTAGCTACACAGTAGATCCCCTTGATGAATATTAATGGTGGACACTGTCAGCACTAGTGCCTGTAGTTCTAACAGAAGATCACATGATGCACCAATATTTCTTAAAGAGGACCTTTCACCACCTCCACCAACTCCAACCCTTTGCATCCATCCATCGCCTCCACCATCCCAGAGCAATCATGTTTGTTAGTTTCAGCACCCAATAGGCTCTCTACTGTCTGGTGGGCGGTCCATGACTCTCTGCACCAGGCTAGGACCGCCTACCTGATAATAGAGAGACTAGTTAGCATATTGGGTGCTGAAACTAAAAGCACCGATTGTTCAGAAATGGTGGGGGCAAGACAAAAAATTCCAAAAGCTGCTGGTATTGATGGAGCGGCATCTATTGAAGGATTCAAAGAGTTGGAGTTGGTGGAGGTGATAAAAGGTCCTCTTTAAGGTGATGCAACTACTGTATACATTGATAAACGTGAAGGATATACAGTACATAAACATGGACAGACTATTTAGCTCTATAGTATGTTCTCAGCCTTTTGAGACAACCAATCTTTCACCAGATACTTTAGCTTTGACTGGTCAATTTACAGTCAATTGAAACCTGCTTTATGTCTTCTGGAAAGTGAATGTACCGTAGATAAGAAAGAATTTCTGATGACATCATCTAGGATCCATAGATAGGTCATGTGACATTGTACTGAGATGGATTTCATAATCTTCTCGATAGAAACTCAAGAGATGACCTCACCACCTCACTTGTTACTCTGCTTTCTTCTTCACTTCCCCAAGTTATACTTCCTTTTTCTTTATACTTATGTGAATGGGCAGAAATGTTACCCATAAAATCATATATTCAATACTGTGTGTACAAATTTGGCATTCTCATCGTGGCACCATCTTACTCACTGATTTTTTGATCATTTTCAGCCCCATCGTTCTATCCCACATGTAGAAAGGAATACATATAAATGATCAACCAAAGTCACACTTTCCGTTATTTATGAAGAAATCTCTCAATGAACAAGAACTTGAGACGGAAGGGAAGTTGTGGTTTTTGTGTAACAGATGATATTTGCTGTAAACAGGGTATATGAATGACATTCCTTCTGAAAAGATCTCTATAAAGGACCAGTGAGGCTAAAGTCAGGGGCTAATAAAAGTAACATTTCTGTTAAAATATATATGTTAAAATTTTAATTCACACTATAATTTAAAAAAAAATGATCAAAATATGTGCAGTGATCAAGTGGGCAAAATTTTTGGGGGACTTCCCATTCTATAGAAATCCTATTTTCAAACACCCTATCAGGGAGATCTGCATTAGAGTAGGTCTACTAGCTGGAGGACTAGAAGGAGCATATCTGTCTGGAGGACTCAAAATCCATGCATGCATTACATAGTCCACTGATTTTAGTGGGTACCATGCAATACTTAATTTCTCCAGTGGAGGCACTGCTGGGAAACTAAACACTTACTGTTGAGTTTATTACAACTCATTACTTGGGGTCCCAGCGGCAGAACACCTTGTACATTATATTATCAGGGCAAATTTTAATGCCCAATCCTTTTGTTCTCAGAGGAGATAAACCACCAACAGAGGTGCCTAGCAGCAGCCTATTCCTACAACACCTATGAAGATATATGTCATCAACATGTGATTGGTGGGAGTCTGACACACGGGACTCCAGCAGATCAACTGAATGCCAAGTACAGTGTAATACATATCGTAGGGGCTGTGCTTGGGACTGAGGATGCTGACTGCTGTACCTTGTGACCGATAAATGTGACGTCATCAGTGAAGAGGTTGCAGCATTTGTGAGCACCACATCCTCTTCAAACAGTTCATTGGCAGGGGTCTATGGTGTCAGAACCCCACCAAGCACAAACTGATGACCTAAACTAAGGATAGGTCATCAATATGTAAATCTAGGAAAACCCCCTTTAAGATATTATGCACAAGCTTCTTTGACTTTTGCATGACTAGTCAGCCCCAAAAAACATTCATGCTCCAGTAGACATCACTGCACAAATGCTCTGTACATGCAAAATGTTCAGTAAAAGGAAAATAAGGTTGCATAGCCAACCTTGCACTAACTTCTACAGCTTCATGCTCAAGGTTACAGGCAAACCTGGGCAGAAGCCAGGGCCTATTAGGCTTTGGGGAACCTATAGCATTTTGAGTAAAAATGCCACATATTTGCCAAGTCAACAGTAGCAGCAAAAGACCAACTGCTACTACAACCCCCAAGGAACCCATATAGGATTTACAAGGGACCGTTCACCACCTCCACCAACTCAAGCTCTTTTCATTTAATTGGCTCCTCCCCACTGATCCGGAAACAGTTGGAATTTTTTCTCTGGACCCCACCATTCCTTTCAATGTCATATACAATAACTAAACTCCCTAATGTCAAGTGGGTGGCATCAGGCAGGAGCTAGCAATGGGGTGTGACTCAGAGCTCTTACACTGTCTGCCTCTGATTGGAGCTCTGAGTCACACCCCCTTGCCTGCTCCTGCCTGACACCACGCACTAGACATTAGGGAGTCTAGACAGCATATGAGGCATTGAAACTAAGTGCTCTGATTACTCTGGAACGGTGGGGGCTAGAGAAAAAAATTCCAAACGTCCCAGAATCAACAGAGCGGCACCTGTTAGAGGATGCAAAGAACTGGAGTTGGCGGTGGTGGTGAAAGGTCCTCTTTAATTTGGTACAATGGGTCACCACCAAGCCTGGGCCTTCACCCTATATATCCTTTTATAATAGGGAAGTGAAAAAAAAAAAACTCTCTAATAAAGATGGCTCCTTGACATTACAAAGAGAGAAATAAGACAAGACATGAAATACTACAAGCTAATTGTTTCCACTCAAGAAAGCAAAAAACAGAACTAGTGAAAAGGGAAGTAGAGGAACTCAAAGCAGATGACTGGCCGACATGTGGGGGTGAAGCAACATTTCTACAGATGATTTCATCTCGCACACAGCGCTTGCTCTACACAAGATTCAGATTTTTCCTGTTCTCGCAAGAAATCAGAAAGAGGGAATTTTTTTCCTACATTTTGCTGACTGTAGACAAGCAGTACAAAGAAAGGCCAAACTAGAGGACTGGGTATCGGGAAACAGACCAGCTGAGTCTGCCATTATGGTGCCACGTTTTACCACTTAATATAGAAGCACCTACCGGATGGTTCCCCAAGGAGCCCATAACACCAATGAGCGCCTCCATCAATACTGCTAAGGTTAGGGTCACATATGCGCTAGGCTCTCCATTGTTTGGGTCCGCCGGGGGACCCGAATGACCGAGAGCCGGATCACTAAAACAGCAGTTACCCACGGACATTGGCTGTCCCCATTGACTATAATGGGGTCCGCTGTTTTCATACTGAAAGAGGCAGGACTTTTCTCTTCACCAATTTCTGACGGTTTCTGCGATGGAGACTCCAACGCAGACTGTCTAAAGTTAAAGATGGCGTCCTTGACCGTGCGGAGGGACCCTGGAAGGTGCATGGGAACAGTGTCAGCTACCTGTGGGGAATCTAGCACAAGTTCTCACCACCAAGTAACAATGGGGTTGTGACCTACCAGGGTAGGATTCCTGGGGGCAGATTTATTATGCCTTGTATGCCAAATTGCATTTGTGCACAAAAAATTTGCAACCTTTACATTTTAGCGTTACCCTCACCGCTTTCCTGAAAATGGGGGCGGGATGAGGATTTGCAGGGGTAAGGCCATCGGCCCTGTCAGGTTTATTATCATTTACACCAGAAATCTGGCGTAAATGATGCTGGCGGAGATTTTCCTCCAGACGCACGGCCCAGCAGAGGATGCTCCTCATTTATAAGGAGGTGTGTGGCGTGCCTCACCATAAATGAGGCACACTCGCTGCCAGCAATGGGGTTATGAATATTGGTGCTGATAACGCCAGTCTTCATACATCTCTTTCGCTGTCTCTAAAGACCGATAAACGTATGCCCTCCGATTCTGGCATTGCAGCTCAATTCCATAGAGGTGAATAGAGTGGAGCTGCAATACCACATATAACCTGTGGACTGGTGTGGTGCTGTTTTCTGAAGAGAAAGAAATCAGCAATGCTTTTATATTCCTGGAAACACATTTATGATGATATAATTTCATCTTTGGATATCAATCCAAAATTTCTTTAATCTAGCCCATGACTAGAGCTAGACCTAGTGAATCAATTGGAAAACCTTGCATTAGGACACACTGAGAAAATCAATTCCCTTCCTGGAAGTTGCAGATAACCACAAATCAATGTGCCCATTGTGTCCTATAGGCTGGGGAATATGGGAAAAGGATGTTCTCCTGTGTAGTTACAACCCCCATAGAACCTTCCCATTATTAAACTGGCAACTTGTTCTCTGAGAATTCACCTACCCCATGGCCATGAGGATATTCCCCCACTGGCCCTGTATGTTATTAACAGGTCACCACTATAGATAAATGGTCTGGGGTCTGAGTATTTTGTGTCTGATCTGAAGCTAGAATTATGTGCGTGCAGGGTTTGGTTATATGAATATATTTCGGGGGTCTCGTCTGGGTTCTAATATTACTTTAGGGGGTCTGAAAATATTTAAGAGCTCTTGAGTAAGATCTGCATTTATTTTAGGGGTCTGATATTAATAAAGATGTCTGATCTGCGGTGTAGTATTAACTCAGTGGTCTGGTCTGGGGTCTAATATTAATATAGCCAGTCTTTACAGTATATGTATTTAGGGGACTGGTCTGGGGTCTGATATTAGTATAGGGGGTCTGAATATATTTAGGGGGGCTGGTCTGGGATCGAATATTATTATAAGAGTCTGACAACATTTAAGGAGTATGGACTGAGACCGGAAATGAATTTAGGGGGTCTTATGTGTGATACTTATAAAGAGATCTGTCATGGGGTTTAATATTGAGTGGTCTGGTCCAGAGTCTAATAGTAACATAGCCAGTCATTATATATATTTAGGGAACTGGTCTGGGGTCTGTTATTAACATAGGGAGTCTGAATATATTTAAGGGGTCTGGTCTGGGCTCTAATATTACTATAGGGGTCTAGACTAAAATCTAAAATGAATTTAGGGGGTCTTGTGTCTGATACTTATAAAGAGGGCTGGTCTGGGGTGTGATATTATTTCAATGGTCAGGTCTGGGGTCTGATATTAATACAGTAGGCCTGCGCATATATATTTAGGGGGGCTGGTCTGGGGTCTCATATTATTATAGGAGATATATATATATATATATATATATATATATATATATATATTTAGATACCTCCACCTACATAAGATATATACTTACTTGGTGGGTTCTGTGTCTTGGCACCCAGAGTCGGACCCCCCCCCACCAATCACATATTGATAACCCACTCTAGGGATTGACCATTATTACAGTCTTGGATAACCCCTTTAAGCAGTTTCCATATAAATTCTTTACTTTCATGAATCTACACTCTCACCTCTACAGTAATACACAAATGTCTTCGCCCTGTAAAGCTGCCCTACTAACTGGAGAGGAGATTTCTTTACTAGCTATAATAAGGTGTAATACAAGATGTGTCCCGTAGGTGGCGTCTGTGGAGCTGAGAATAAACCTAAAAGTAATAAGCTATCTTCTCCATTAATGTGACAGACACTGTATATAATGTAAATCCTGATGTCCTGGATACAGTAGTGACAAAAATAACCAGAATCTGAACTATTTAGCCCCGTTACATTGTATGTGTGCGTTCCTAATACAGCAGAACGGATCAAGAAGAACAGATCTTTGTTCGCGGCCTGTGGGAAGCATATGTTGGTTTAGATATTTAGTTCTATTTTCTTTTGTCGTCTCTGTGTTTGGAATGTGACGCTTGAGTGCGGATATAGAGAAATATAGGCGGAACAAGCCAAATACTACACTATATATATATATATATATATATATATATATATATATATACTGTATATACACTTACTGGGGGTGGGGGGGTTATTACAGCCATGAAAATTAATTTACCGTGGGCCCAGCATATAAAGAAGAGAGGGCTTGTAGGCCCCCATCTATTCCTGGGACTACTGTCTGACCATACAGATACAGCATAGATGAGAGCTTCAAAGGGTGGATAGATAGATAGATAGATAGATAGATAGATAGATAGATAGATAGATAGATAGATAGATAGATAGATAGATAGATAGATAGATAGATAGATAGATAGATAGATAGAGTAGATAGATAGATAGATAGATATGAGATAGATAGATAGATAGATAGATAGATAGATAGATAGATAGATAGAGTAGATAGATAGATAGATAGATAGAGAGATAGATAGATAGATAGATAGATAGATAGATAGATATGATATAGATAGATAGATAGATAGATAGATACAGTAGATAGATAGATAGATAGAGTAGATAGATAGATAGATAGATAGAGTAGATAGATAGATAGATATGAGAGATAGATATGAGATAGATAGATAGATAGATAGATAGATAGATAGATAGATAGATACAGTAGATAGATAGATAGATAGATAGATATGAGATAGATAGATAGATAGATAGATATGAGATAGATACGATAGATAGATAGATATGATAGATAGATATGTGATAGATAGATTAGATAGATAGATAGATACAGTGATAGATATGAGATAGATGATAGATAGCAGATTGACAGATCAATAGATAGAAAAATAGATAGATAGATAGATAGATAGATAGATAGATAGATAGAAAGATAGATAGATAAAATCTACAAGAGAGCAGCATCAGAGGGTTAAAATGTGCAAAAATGGATGCAAATCCCTTAGGTCAACATCTTATTGATGTTATAAGTAGCTCCAAGAAGACACAGGAAGCACTCCAAAAATGGTTAAAAAAAATGGAAGGACTTTATTAGCCCCCAAGTGCAGCATTTCAGTTCCTATAGAACATGGGAAAGGTTTGAATAGATAAATAGATAGATAATAGATAGATATGAGATAGATAGATAGATAGATAGATAGAGTTAGTTTACAGATAGATAGATAGATAGATAGATAGATAGATAGATCAGATAGATAGATCGATAGATCTAGTTACAGTAATTGTTTTACATTTGGTGACATCATCATGGCTGGTTCTGTGACCTTACTTGTCTCTGCCCAGCAGCCAGGTCAGTATAGCCCTGTAAATATATTTGCATAAATCCAAGTAAAACATATACTTCAAGTATACACGAAGAGTGAAGTAAGAGGGCAAAGTCCAAAGTTTTCACTCCCTGTTTTTTTTCAGAACACTACTCAGCAGAACCTCATACAGTGAAAATCCTCTAACCGGGCATCTGATAATTCAGAAAGTCTGATAATCCGGCCTTTGTCTCTGGCACAGAACTGCGGTGTTATATGACAAGTGTCCAGACTAGAACATGGACACAAGAAAGAGCAGATGTAATAATTTAAAAGGGGTCCTTCACAATAAGCATATCATAAAGGTTATCCCCTGCTGGGACACCTGTAATGAACTCAATTTCCTGGCAGCGCCACCTCTGGAGAAACAAAGCATTACATACTGACCATTCAAATTAATAGGTTGTCAACCATATTGACCAGTCAGAGAGTGGGGGAAGCTGCTGGTGGTTGTGTACAGTGACCACTAGAGGAGACATGTGGGATTACATGCCATCCATGCCAATGAACACGCGACCATGAAACACATGGTCATTTTGAGTCCTCCGGAGCGGAAAACAGTCTTGACAGCAGCTACTCTTATAAGTTATAAAATGGGATGCAGAACATGGGACCCCTCTATAGTGTACACATGCCCTAAAAAGACAATCCCTTTAAATAAAGTGTTAGAATCAGTTATAGCAATTATAACAGAAATAAACAATGGCGATAAATCTCCTGGTTATCTGCTGTCTCTGGTTATTGTTTGCCGGTCCCACCTACACACACATTATCTATTCTCTGTCAGCACAGAAACGTACAATCCTCTTCAGTTTTCCAGGAAGACACAGCTGCTAGGGTACAGGGAACAGAGACTTTACTTTTATATATATATATATATATATATATATATATATATATATAAACCACACACACATGGACAAATAATTTGAATCTGACAAAAGTAATAATATATAAAGATTCTATGAAAATGAACAAATGAAAGTCAGACATTGCTTTTCAACCATGCTTCAACAGAATAAAAAAAAAAAGAAAACTCATGAAACAGGCCTGGACAGAAATGATGGTTCCCTTAACTTAATATTTTGTTGCACAACCTTTTGAGGCAATCCCTGCAATCAAACGATTCCTGTAACTGTCAATGAGACTTCTGCACTTCTCAGCAGGTATTTTGGCCACTCCTCATGAGCAAACTGCTCCAGTTGTCTTGGGTTTGAAGGGTGCCTTTTCCAGACGGCGTGTTTCAGCTCCTTCCAAAGATGCTCAATAGGATTTAGGTCAGGGTTCATAGAAGGCCACTTCAGAATAGTCCAATGTTTTCCTCTTAGCCATTCTTGGGTGTTTATAGCTGTGTGTTTTGGGTCATTATCCTGTTGCAAGACCCATGACCTGCGACTGAGACCAAGCTTTCTGACACTGGGCAGCACATTTCTCTCTAGAGTCCCTTGATAGTCTTGAGATTTCATTGTACCCTGCACAGATACAAGACACCCTGTGCCAGATGCAGCAAAGCAGCCCCAGAACATAACAGAGCCTCCTCCATGTTTCACAGTAGGGACAGTGTTCTTTTCAAGAAAGATATGCTTCATTTTTCCATCTGTGAACATAGAGCTGATGTGCCTTGCCAAAAATTTTGATTTTTGTCTCATCTGTCCATAGGACATTCTCCCAGAAGCTTTGTGGCTTGTCAACATGTATTTATATATTATTACTTTTGTCAGATTCAAGTTATTTCTGTGACCATTGTGGGTTTTTCTTTCATTAAACGAGAGGTACCAACAATTTTGTCCACGTGTGTATATATATATATATATATATATATAACATATACAGATGCAATGTACATATATGTTGTAAATATACACCATATATAGTGCTAGTGGTTTATATTTAGTTTCATCATACAGGTTGGCAAACCCATTCTCAGCTCATCTGAAGTTGTCAGCAGTGAGATCAACAGTGAGTGGCCACTCCAGGGGATATGTGGTATTATATGGTGGCACTAAAAAAGTTGCCAATGCCTAGTACCAGTTACCCAACATCAAATTGAACCCACACATCACATGATGCAATAACCCAAAGATCACTGTGGCTGAGCTCCAGAGATGCAGTAGGGAGATGGGAGAAAGTTCCACAAAGTCAACTATCACTGCAGCCTCCACCAGTCGGGGCTTTATGGCAGAGTGGCCCGAAGGAAGCCTCTCCTCAGTGCAAGACATATGAAAGCCCGCATAGTGTTTGCCAAAAAACACATGAAGGACTCCCAGACTATGAGAAATAAGATTCTCTGGTCTGATGAGATGAAGATTGAACTTTTTGGCTTAATTCTAAGCGGTATGTGTGGAGAAAACCAGGCACTGCTCATCACCTGCCCAATACAATCCCAACAGTGAGACATGGTGGTGGCAGCATCTTGCTATGGGGGACAGGACGACTGGTTGCAATTGAAAGAAAGATGAACATGGCCAAGTACAGAGATATCCTGGAAGAAAACCTCTTCCAGAGTGCTCTGGACCTCAGACTGGGCCGAAGGTTCACCTTCCAGCAAGACAATGACCCTAAGCACACAGCTAAAATAACAAAGGAGCGGCTTTGGAACAACTCTATGACCATTCTTGACTGGCCCAGCCAGAGCCCTGACCTCAACCCAATTGAGCATCTCTGGAGAGACCTGAAAATGGCTCCACCAACGTTCACCATCCAACCTGACGGAACTGGAGAGGATCTGCAAGGAAGAATGGCAGAGGATCCCCAAATCCACATGTGAAAAACTTTTTGCATCATTCCCAAGAAGACTCATGGCTGTACTAACTCAAAAGGAAGGGGCTTCTACTCAATACTGAGCAAAGGATCTGAATACTTATGGCCATGTGATATTTCATTTTTTTTTTTTTTTAATAAATTTGCAAAAATATCTACATTTCTGTTTTTTTTCTATAAAGATGAGGTGCTGAGTGTACATTAATGAGAGATAAAATTAACTTTTTTGCTTTTAGTAAATGGCTGCAATGAAACAAAGAGTGAAAAATTTAAAGGGGTCTGAATACTTTCCGTACCGCCGTATCTCAGATTCATCTATCTATCTACAGTATCTATCTATACATTTATTTCATACCTATATATTTATCTAACTCATTTCTAGATATATTTTTCCAATGACATTTTATTGGTTTTTGTTGTCTTCTGTCATATGATATCACAGCTCAGAATTTTAAGCAAATGCAGAAATTTGGGTTAACTCTGCTACATATCTATCTATCTATCTATCTATCTATCTATCTATCTATCTATCTCATATCTATCTATCTTCTTCTTCTATCTACCTATCTCATATCTATCTATCTATTCCAGTATATACTCCAGTTTTACCAAGCACCGGTGGTTAAGATTGGGGAAAAGTAGCCTGGTAGCTGGCAGCAGCCTTAAGATGGTCCACTGCTACCATACACCCACATACACTCCTTAATACCTTATGTAGCCCTATTTGGGGGGGGGGGTATGAGTATTATCCCTCCCGCAACAGACTCTGGCGCTGACCTGTGTGTATAATGGGACCTGAAGCCTTCGCTGAAGGGAAGAGTGGGAACATATATGAAATATATCAGTGCCTCCACCCAGGATAGAGCCTCTGTATTACAGGGAGGATCTCTTCCTGGGACTTACCCATGAAGTACAGTTAGTAGCCTTAACAAGGATCACTGTACTAATCTCACAGTCTGAAGAATACATACAGATACCACATAAGGTTATAACAGTAGCTTTATAAGAATCAACAGGGTAATAATACATACATAAAATATACTCAGAACACAGCAATACTACAACAACCAGCAAGTCCTCAACCGTCTTAGGTTATATACCCGGGTATATATATAGATATATAGCAAGAGTCCAGTGCACAATACCTCCAGGCAACAGAAGAGATGCAGGGGCCCCTGTGGATGACTGTGGATCCTCGGATTCTTCCAGGAGATGACAGACAGCCGATCAGGAGATGATGATGATGATGGTGAGATTCTTCACAGGCAGCAAACAGGGCGACGGTGACGGCAGTAGATGCAGGCCTGACTACCCTAACACTGAGTCCTTAACCTGCCAGCTAAACTACTAGTGCCACCGGGCCTCTAACTAGCTAGTTGGCCTTCGGAAGCCTAACCTATCACTGCCCTGAACTATATATATATATGGATCCCTAACTACGGTTACTAGCTAGGTCCTGTGAGTATATAGGGGGTAACACATACCTAACTATATACTGTGAAGTAAAGAGGAACAAGTGGCTCTTAGACTCCCCCAGACATAACATGTCTGTCTCAGCAGCTCTGCTCACATCTCTCCCCCCAGCAGCTCTGCCTCACATGTGTCTGACTCACTGTATTTACAAAACAAAACTTGCACTAAATGCCTGGGGTCTCTGAAGCCAAACTGCAGGGGCAAAGAAGCCAGATACATTATATACTAGTAGAAATGGCAGTTCCCTACACTCTCCCTCTGGTGAAATCTTTACGTCACGTCAAAGACATACAAAGTCATAGTATACAGTCAACATTACCAATGACAATATCAATATGGTTGCTTTTGCATTTACAGAGTCACAACAGGTTAATAGGTATACATGCCAGCAGGAGCGAAAATTGGTAACATATTGACCAAAGTGGACACTGCACCCACCCAAGCATGGTATAAATGAGGCTGAGTAGTAAATCTGGGGTCCCCCAAACTATCATATGTCAGCATAGGTGGAGGGTGTCTAATTCTCTCTCCTCTCCGTACCTCTCTCTGAGGTAAACTAGCATGTCCAGGCCCTAAACTAGGGTTGTCTGCCATAGGAGGGGATGGTGCTGGTGGCGTAGGAGAGCTAGATCCCTGCTCATCTGTAGACACAGATCTAGGTACGAATTCTGGAGTTTGAGGGTTCATAGGTCTCCCTGAAGGAGAAGATACTGGTGATCTAGGAACTTCAGGAGCCACAGTCCAATCACTCTCAGGAGTTTCAGGAAGGTCAGGTGGAATATCGGCTAAGGACTGTGGAGAATCGCAGGCTGAGCCATCATTGGAGATATCCATACCATCAATCTGAGGTACAGGCAACAAATGATTTCTATGCCAAGTCCTGATCCTCCCGTCCCGTCCTTTTATCTTGTAGACTGGTATTCCAGGCAACCGATCTACCACTGTAAAGAGTTCACTCCGCCATCGATCAGCCAGCTTATGTTTTGCAGATGCTCCCAAATTCCGTAGCAGAACATGGTCCCCAGGGTTCAATTCTCGGTATCTTACTCGAAGATCAAATCTCCTTTTATTTCCTTCATTCACTTTGGCCGCATTTTCCTCAGCCAGCTGATAAGCACTCTTAAGCGTTTCTTTCAAACGTGCCACGTATCGGTAATGATCTCGATGACTGATACCATCGGTAGAGACTCCCAACAAGATGTCAATAGGTAGCCTAGGCTCTCTTCCAAACATCAGAAAGTATGGTGAATATCCTGTGCTCTCGTGCCTTGTACTATTATAGGCATGCACCATAGCCTCCACTTTTCTACTCCAGGATCGCTTATCCTCAATTCGTAAGGTACCAAGCATATCAAGTAAAGTCCTGTTAAATCTTTCAGGAAGGGCATCTCCCTCTGGATGGTAAGGCGTCGTCCGACTTTTGCGGATGTTCAACAACTGAAGTAACTCTTTGATCAGGTTACTCTCAAAATCCCGGCCTTGATCAGAATGCAACCGGTGTGGTAAGCCATAATGGATAAAATACTTTTCCCAAAGCACTCTTGCAACAGTGACTGCTTTTTGATCCTTAGTCGGAAAGGCTTGAGCATATCGTGTGAAGTGATCAGTCACCACCAATACATTTCCAAATCCTCTGGAGTCGTTGTCAATACAAAGGAAGTCTATGCAGACAAGATCCATGGGGCCCGAACTCTTCAAGTGTCCCATGAAGGCCGCTCGAACCGGGACAGTCTTCCTCTGCAAACATCTGCGACAGCACCTACACAGACGAGTCACGGTATCTCTCATTTTGGGCCAGTAGAATCGGTCTTGTATTAGGCCATAAGTCTTCTCAGGTCCCAAATGACCATGATAATCATGCAGACTTCGGAAAATCATCTTCTGAAAGCAGCTTGGAATAACTAGTTGGCGCCTTCCAGGGTGATCATGATACAGCACCACACGATAAAGTAGGCCATTGTCTATTTCAAACTTCTCCCAATCTCGTAGAAGTTGACTGCATTCAGAGGGTAGGGATGTCTTTAACATTTCTCTGTCTTGAGAACTCACTGCTTGATAAAGAGGTCCAATTAAAGGATCAGTCTTTTGACTCCAGATCATTCGCTTTGAAGATATAGAACAACTCTCAAAGGATCCTAAAGCGGCAGGGTAGGCAAACATGTCTGGTACAGCTTCGGGACCTCCCCCAATAGAGTCAATAAGCCGAGTTTCAGAAAAGGCTACTCGGTCTTCAACTACAGCAGCCATGGCACACAAAGCTCCTACTCCAGGACTTGGCACTTCTTCCCATTCATCTACTACTTCCGGACTAGGTAATCCAGGCCGTCTTGATAGAGCATCTGCCCCAATGTTCTTAGGCCCCGATTTATACTTGAGTGTGAATTGGTAGTTGGATAAAGCTGCCAACCAGCGATGTCCTGTAGCATCGAGTTTAGCGGTTGACAAAACGTATGTCAGTGGATTGTTGTCTGTTCTTACTTCAAACGTGGCTCCGTATAAATAGTCATGTAATTTATCAACAATGGCCCACTTGAGCGCCAAAAACTCCAATTTATGTACTGGATAATTTTTCTCGCTGGGAGAAAGACTTCGACTTATGAAAGCTATGGGCCGTAACCCGGCTGGGTATTCTTGGTGCAGCACGCCACCTAATCCTTCAAAGCTGGCATCTACATGTAGCACATATGGCTTCTGTGCATCAGCATAAGCCAGAACGGGAGCTTCTGTCAATTTCTTCTTCAACAACTTAAATGCTTCTTCACAATCCGCAGTCCACCTATCGCCAAAAAGGCTTTTGGAAGACCCTTTCTTCTTTCCCGGATCTCCTGCATCACTCTTCAACAGGTCGAGGAGGGCTCGAGCAATTTTTGAATATCCTTCCACAAATCGTCGATAGAATCCACAAAACCCCAAGAAAGATTGCAACTCCGTAATATTTTGCGGTCGGGGCCAATTCACCACAGCTTCAATCTTACCAGGATCGGTAGCAACTCCTTCAGCAGAAACAATATGACCTACATAAGTGACCGAAGATCTACAAAATTTGCATTTGTCAGCCGACAACTTCAGCCCCTCTTCTTTTAAGCGATGGAGTACTCTCATGAGTCGTTCTTCATGTTCTTCCAGCGTCTTTCCAAACACAATAATGTCATCAAGATATACAAGGCATTCCCGGGGCACTAAATCACCTAACACTCTTTCCATCAACCTTTGGAACGTTGCTGGCGCACCTTTTGTACCTTGCGGCATACGAGTGAACTGAAAGAAACCCAAGGGGCATATGAAGGCTGTCTTTTCCTGATCCTCAGGTGCCATTGGGACTTGATAGTATCCCGATCTTAGGTCCAGCACTGTGAACCAACAGTTTCCATTCAGAGCTTCCAGAGCTTCTTCAATTCTCGGCAGTGTATACTGATCAGGTAAGGTTCTCCGGTTCAGAGTTCTGTAATCCACACATAGGCGAATTGCTCCAGATTTTTTTTCTTACCACCACAATAGGTGAGGCATAGGGGCTCTTACTGTCCACAATGATCCCCTGACCTTTCATTTGCTGTAGAGTCTGTCTTAACTCATCAACATCCTTTGGAGCAACTCTCCGTGGTCGCTCCCGGAAGGGAGTAGAATCGGTCAATCGGAAAGTGTGTTGAGCACTTTTAGCACAACCTACATCCATATCATCCATGGAGAACACTTCCGATAATTCAGACAACTTCTGTGTCAGTCGCTGATTCCAGGCCTCTGGTAAATGTGGATCACTCAAGTCAAGATTGAGATTAGGGATTGCATCTCGGATTTGAATCCTGCACACTTCAGCGTATGGATTTACTCCAAGCACAGGGTAGCAGTGGGCCACATTCTGGTATGGTCCAATTACAATCGGATGCGGTGAACAGTTCCTCACTGTCACACAGGTAGATAACTCCACTTTATTTCTCCAGTCCTTTCTCTCTGGGATCACCATCCAGCCATTCTGGTTAATCATTTCTTCAGGGGTTTCCATAAGGACATAACTCCCCCCTTCAAGCAAATCGGGAGCAATGCTGGAGGCTACTCTCAGAACTCTCTCCCCGCCGGCAGGAACTTCCACGGTTCTCTCACCGATATGATATACCATTCCATGTCGATAGCCAGTAGACAGGGCATCACAGAGTTCTCTAAGATCAGAAGATATATTCACCGGCTGAGCTGCAGGGTTCCAATCTCTTCCAAGAAACTTCTGAAAAGCATAATGCACTGCGGGACAATTAGTGCCAAGTATCACAGGAGCTGCACAAGAATCCCCTGTATCAGGACAGACAAGAGCCGTAATCTTCATGGGAGCGACACTCTGATCTTCTAATTCAGGGACAGCTATAACTACTTGTAGGCTGCCATCTACAGGATATGATCCTGAATTAAGCCCCCACAATTTCATTTGTCCCGTAGACTGAAGAGGTATATCCCTCAGATACTTTTGGTAGAACGAGCGATAAATCAGGGTCACTTGAGATCCTGTATCAAACAGGGCAGGAGCGGCATGACCATTGACAGTGACTTTGACAACGGACCTGGAGCCCGCGATAGCGCCTCTGGTATTTACTCGGCCCGCCTTCCTTCGGTGTCTTTGATTCTGAATAGAGAAGACAGCACTGTGTCTCAATCCCTCACTGTCCTCCGTACACTGTCTGGCAGTATGGCCCGTCTGACCACATTTATAACAGGTTCTAGCATCCTTCCTCCATTGAGTGGCAGTGGGTGGAGTGGCGGACTGTCTAAGTTCTGACCGCTCCGCTGGTTTGTCCTTGTTTGAATTAGGAACAACATCTTCTTTAGAGATGCTTTTCGCTTTCTCAGGGGTACTAAAACTAATGTCAGCTTCTTGTTTCTTCACTAACTTCATTAAGTCAGGAAATGGAAGGACTCTATCAGATAGTAAGACCTTGAGTACTTGAGCAAGAGGATGATGAGGTTGTAACCCTCTCACCAACTGACTGGTTCTCATAGCGTCTACCTCTGAAGTAGATATAGCTGCGTGGTACACCAGACGTGAAAGAAGTAGCTGTAAACGGTTAATAAAAGTAGAGACATTTTCCCCTTCTTTTTGACGAACCATTCGGTAATCAGCAACCATCTGGGCAAGGTCATAGTATGGCTCAAAGTGATCAGACAGTACTTGTATATAGTCCAATGCACTCACTCCTTCATGAGAGTCTCTGTACAAGCGGATCAATTCTGCAGCAGGAGACCGCAAACTTTCACTGATACGCTGCCGCTTGCCTTCTTCAGAGCAAGACCATTCCTTCAGGCATTGGAGAGTATGTTCTTTCCATATCTCAAAGTTTTCCTCCCCTTGTGGTACTGGGACATTACCAGAGAATACTTTTAGTTTCTTGTAGTGAGTGGCCTGCAGGCCCTGAGCTAACATTTCAGTCAGCCTGGCTAAAGTGCTAATAGCACTGTCACTAGAGGAACTGCTAGCGACGGCCATACTGGGGGGGTAACTGGCTGAGCGGGGTTCTTCCTTTACCTGAACCAGGGGAGGAACAGGAGGTCGGTAATCCCATGTAGTAGCTAGTGGGAGGTTCCCCTCTGAGCTATATCGCTTCTCCATATCAATGACTATTCCCACTTCTAAATCTCAGCAGTGCCTCCAAATGTAGCCCTATTTGGGGGGGGGTATGAGTATTATCCCTCCCGCAACAGACTCTGGCGCTGACCTGTGTGTATAATGGGACCTGAAGCCTTCGCTGAAGGGAAGAGTGGGAACATATATGAAATATATCAGTGCCTCCACCCAGGATAGAGCCTCTGTATTACAGGGAGGATCTCTTCCTGGGACTTACCCATGAAGTACAGTTAGTAGCCTTAACAAGGATCACTGTACTAATCTCACAGTCTGAAGAATACATACAGATACCACATAAGGTTATAACAGTAGCTTTATAAGAATCAACAGGGTAATAATACATACATACAATATACTCAGAACACAGCAATACTACAACAACCAGCAAGTCCTCAACCGTCTTAGGTTATATACCCGGGTATATATATATAGATATATAGCAAGAGTCCAGTGCACAATACCTCCAGGCAACAGAAGAGATGCAGGGGCCCCTGTGGATGACTGTGGATCCTCGGATTCTTCCAGGAGATGACAGACAGCCGATCAGGAGATGATGATGATGATGGTGAGATTCTTCACAGGCAGCAAACAGGGCGACGGTGACGGCAGTAGATGCAGGCCTGACTACCCTAACACTGAGTCCTTAACCTGCCAGCTAAACTACTAGTGCCACCGGGCCTCTAACTAGCTAGTTGGCCTTCGGAAGCCTAACCTATCACTGCCCTGAACTATATATATATATGGATCCCTAACTACGGTTACTAGCTAGGTCCTGTGAGTATATAGGGGGTAACACATACCTAACTATATACTGTGAAGTAAAGAGGAACAAGTGGCTCTTAGACTCCCCCAGACATAACATGTCTGTCCCAGCAGCTCTGCTCACATCTCTCCCCCCAGCAGCTCTGCCTCACATGTGTCTGACTCACTGTATTTACAAAACAAAACTTGCACTAAATGCCTGGGGTCTCTGAAGCCAAACTGCAGGGGCAAAGAAGCCAGATACATTATATACTAGTAGAAATGGCAGTTCCCTACACTTATGTCAAAATATTTTCTATTTATGACAAGTGACTATCAGTACGTGATACTTCCGCAGTGTCTTCTGCACGTTCTCCAGTGTTACTGTCTATGTGGTCTGCATTGAGGTCGCTGTGGTTGATAAGTTTGCTATGTTATATACAACATATGTAACAAAAACCCCCAAACCATTACAGCGCTCTTAGTAAGCATATTCAGGGGAGTGTGCTGTGGTAGGTGGAACATAACCAGAAGAAGAATGAGGCCTAACAGGAAGATCTTTGATGATGGCTCAAACCTCTGCTTTACTATATTAACAGGAGAATGAAATGAAAGGTGTTATAAAAATAGTCTAGTACAAAAATATATCAAAATATATCAAGTTCAAAGAAACTGGTGAGCTATGGAAATAGATTGGAAGATATTGTATATATGTATTTTAGAAGTGCAAGGTATACATATTTTGGTGATGCCCTGAAGGGCTGGCATGAGCAGAAGGCAAAGCTAGGTAGATGGTCCCACTGGGTAAACAAGTTCTGTCCTTGTCAAGCAAAGGAGACCCCATTGTGACTCAATACCTTGACATATGTAAATCATTTTAGTACCTGTTGGCCAAATGCTAGTACAGCTGACCACTGTTTCTCTGACCCCTATATGTGCATGTGGTCTCAATGAGAAGACGGGAATAAGCCACTGCAAGAAACCTCTGGTGGCGACTTATTTCCCATGAGAACAAAAGACCAATGTTGAAATTTAATATCTCCAATTCTTCTTTCCATTTACATTGTCTGTCAGAGGAGAGTCGGCACAACGTCCATACCCAAAGATAGTTGGTCAGTCACACTGAAATCAGCTGCCTTATGTGTATGGCCACCTAAACTCTCTCTAACAACCAAGAGTTGTAAGCCAGTCCTCATGCCATACAAGTTCACTCAACTTTAGTGGTCAATATATAGAAGATTTGAAATGAATCCATAGCCGATAGATATTTCATTCAGAGCAAAGGGTTCCAAAAATGTTATTGTCTTGTGAGCCACATTCAACACTGGGTGT
This sequence comes from Leptodactylus fallax, assembly GCA_947044405.1. NCBI lineage: Eukaryota > Metazoa > Chordata > Amphibia > Anura > Leptodactylidae > Leptodactylus > Leptodactylus fallax. The sequence goes on along the minus strand of CAMRHE010000495.1, from coordinate 1,137,924 downwards.
GGACAAGGAACCATATGTCTGTCCCAAAAAGTTCTCAGAATTTTTCCACTGGGGGTAATCCCCTTTTGGCATAGACCTACATTGGGTGGACCCTTTACTCAGCCCTACCGGTCAACCAGAAAGGTGCCATAATTGTGCAAGAGATATGTGAACCACATGCCTCATGAGCTACAGGTTGGGGGCCATTGAGGATAGTGATCTATGAATGTATGGTAGGTTTGGGTACACTGGGTCCATTGCCTGGGTTTTTCAGGATGATACATTGATGGTCTCTCCTTAGGAGAGACCATTAAAGAGAATTTCCAGCCTAATAAAATAATGTCCTATCCTCAGGCTAGGCTACCAATATTAGATTAGTGGGGGTCCAACTCTCGGCACCTTGGCCAGTCAGCTGTTTGAGGGAACAAGCTCTTCAAAGAAAAAATTGTAATACCATGCACGACTATGAACTATGGATTGTGACAGCGTTTTACAAGTGTGACCACTGAAAGAACTACAGCTCTCACACCGTGACCCCTTCAAACTGCTTATCTGACTCTAAATAATCTAACCTTGATGGTCTATCCTAAGTAAAACCCTTTTAAAGTATGATGGAAGGGATCCCCACCAATCGGCAGAATGACGGAACAGTAGAACTCACTGGAGCACCTCAGCTCCTTCATCACTGTACCTGGCCCAACAACCTCCATAATGCAGCTCACACCCATCCCCATTGACTTAAAGGATGTGTCAAAGATTAGAAAACATGGCTGCCTCCAATGTGGGGCCGGGTTTGCAGCGGAATGCACCCAGATGACACTTGGAGTGACATCCAAGTCACCAAGTGACATTTTGTGATGCATTCACATCTATGGGGGCTTCTGATCCGTTCTGTTGGGATGATACGAAGCAGGATAGGAATGGAATGAATAGGAAGCCTCCATAGACTCGAATGCATCACGGAATACACTCAGATGACACTCGGATGACACTCGGTCGTGTGCATGGGGCATAGGGAAGTGAATTCATGTCCGTTGGTGACATGGCCATGCTACATCTCAGTCCCATTCATTTGACTAGAACTAAGCTGCAGTATGGCCATGGGATCAACGAACATGATGTCACTTCCTGAAAATAAGAAGCAGCCATGTTTGCTAATCCTGGATAACCCCCTTAGATAGGCCAAAGTACAGGCTGCCGTGCTATTCTTGACATTAAAGATACCAGATCTGTGACAGAATCCATTGATGTAGTCAATGAGATCCATTTAGATCAGTCAGTAAAAGGATCCATCACAAACAAACATCACAGCAGAATTCATTACAAATAGAAGCAATGAGAGTAGTGTGAACCGGGCTTGAATAGATACAGGCTGCAAAGTGGTATTGAACTGGTATCCTAGTTATTCACCTATGTACTTGATGGATTACACGTGGGTGGCTGGGATCAATATTAGATTTGTTCTCTCTTATTCTTACTACATAGGACCATTGCAAATATTGTCAGGATGACACACACGCAAACAATGTTTTTACCGGCCAAAAGGGCCATTGTGGGGCTTCCAAGTAGTCAATCATTAGCCTTGAAAATGAAAAATTTTACACCTTTTTAAATGATTAACAGACTTTTTGTCTTTCTGGCAAAATATGGATCCATTACCCTCGGTTCCATATTTGTCCAATGCTTTGAGACAATAATGGCCCCTCATACAAAAGGGACTAAGAGAATTGGGAGAGCTTTCACTTTTGCCCTATGTAAAAAATTTCCACGTAGGCGTGTGGTTTATTCTAACTTTGCCCACGCCGCTGCTCGACGCTCTGCATGTAGCAGGCACACGAGTAACCTAATACGCTGGTTGCATTTCATTAGTCATTCAGCTTTTTGTAAGGGTTTTTACAATTGTTGTGAGAAATGCTTTTCTACAACGCGGCGGCCAGCACCATGACGTTGGCAGTGAGCTATGTGGTGTACATATTTGTACAGTCGCAAACAAAGGAGTGTTTAGGACAAAAATGTCAATTACAGAGCAGATCCTTGACTTTGTTGCTTTCACCCTGCCAGAAAGTAAACTAAAGTGAAACGATTAAACATACTGCTTTCATATAAAAATGTGTCATCTGGAGTCAGACCCTCCGAATAATATAAGTAGTCAGAATAGTCTAAGAACAAAAGGTAAGTTATAGCCGAACAAACAAAACTAATGATATACAATATATTGTGTAATTCTTATATTGTTAGAGAAATCTGATTAATAAAGCTGTTTCTGGTTGGCATGGTAATTAATCTAGCTCAGATTACTCATTCTTTTCCTAAAGTTCTATTGAAATATGAATGAGATATTTGTTGCCCTTATCAACCAATCAGTTATCTATTATCTTTTCTGGAGAAATTTAAATTTGCGCTGTGATTGGTTGCCGTAGGCAACAAGGACTTTTGACAAAAATCTGGTTAATAGAGCAGTAAAACTGTAACTCACTTTCCTTATTCCAGTGGCAACTCCAGCTGGAAGCTGTAAATCCAGCCCAGCTCCAAGTCCAGTTGTAGGGCACGTTATCTCACTCCCGATCCAATAATTCCTGCTGGACTGTTTCATTTTCATCTTCTGTTTTCTCGTCTACATCAGGTTTCCATGACAACCAGTGCTCCTGGCAGCCTACTTAAAGGGTATGCCGACCTCCCCAGTTACACCTGTATTACGGGTAGTTTGTCACCAGAATCCAGCATATGAACCACACAGATAGATAGGTTAAGGTCACTTGAATCAAACAGTGTTTTCCCCTTGTGAATCGCTGCCTCCGTTACTGAGATATCGCCTTTTTTAGTCAACATGCAAATAATTTTTTTAGAGTAACACCCTCGTTGCTTCAAAGTGCAATATCTTAGCAATGGAGGCAGCAAATAACAAGGAGAAAACACTGTGCGATTCAGGTGACCCTAACCTATCTATCTGCAGGACTGGGTTGATATGCTGCGTCTTGTTCCTGACAGCTGGTGTGACTCTGTTCCTGACCCTGACTTTGGCTTCAGTTTCTGATTTTACTTCTGTCTCACCTTTTGAATTTTTTGCCTGGTACTTATTATTCTACTCCTGGTTCTGACTCCTGTCCCATCCTCTGACTATGTTTCAGTCTCATCCTTCAACTTGCTGAACATTATGCTGCTGGCAACCCCTTTCTACATCCATCAGTACCGCTGGTGACAATTGATGACTATTCTGGTGGACACCACTACCTGGGAATCCAACCAGGAAGGTCCTTATCTCCATGAGGCAGTTAAAGAGGACCTTTCACCACCACCACCAGCTCCTACTCTTTGCATCCTCTAATAGATACTGCTCTACGGATACTGGCACGTTTGGAACTTTTATCGAGCCTTCGCCATTCCTGAGCATTGATTTATTTCAGTTTCTGGACCCAATATGCGAGCTAGGTTATCTACTGTCAGGTGGGCGATCCCAAACTAGGACCGCCCACCTGACAGTTGAGAGCTTAATTAATATATTTGGTTCTGAAATTAACAACACTAATTGCTCAGGAACAGTAGGGGCTAGAGAAAAAAATTCCACCTGCACCAGTGGAGTGGCACCTATCAAGTTGGAGATGGTGAAAGATCCTCTTTAATGTTGAAGCATATTGAGATTTTTTTTTAGCCAGTGTCAAGCTGACTGCAGTTTATAGGATGTTTCTGGTGAAAAATATTACAAAAATATTGGAAAAAATATGTTTTGATGAAACAAAATGAGTGCCTATTCTTATCATTTCGTAAACAAGAGGACTACGGCTAAAATATTAGTTCTAGTACATAAAGTTCTGTCTCGCCATTGTCTTCCTCTGCAGCAAGGTGTGAACATGTGACACATAAGTAATGATTGTATTAAGACATAAAGTCAATAGACTGGCAACGGAATCCAGGACTGGTTAATAAGTAATAGAAATAAAACACAAGTGTCCGCCATGAATGACATATTTCTTGTTACTACTTTCCAACAAAGCTCAGAGTTTACCATATATTTACCATGTGACTCAATCCCAGGACTCAGGCAAAAAGTTAACTGCCTTATTGCTGGAGGGGAATGTCTACTTAACCCAAATATATCTCTCTGGACCAGACATTACCTCTCCGTTGTCCAGTCCCAGAATGTCTAGCAGCCGTAGCCTCCTTTCTCTCCTTCCGCTTTCTCAAACTCAACATGGAGAAAATGGAGTTCATAATCTTCACCCCTCCTCTCACGGCCCCCCTACCTGACCCATCTATTAAAGTTAGCGGAACCACACTCACCCCAGTCCCACGGGTCCGCTGCCTTTGGACTCTGACCTATCCTTCAAGCCGTATATTCAAACCCTCAACACCTCCTGCCGCCTCCAACTCAAGAACATCCACCGAATCCGCTCCTTCCTCACCCCTGAAACTACAAAAATGCTAGTCCATGCCCTCAAACTCCCACCTAGACTACTGTAACACTCTTCTCCATGGCTTCCCAGCTAACACTCTTTTCCCCCCCGTCCACCTTAAACTGCTCGCCTAATACACCTCCCCCCCCGTTCTTCATCGGCCGCTCCCCTCTGCCGTCCCTTCCTGGCTCCCTCCCCGCGAATGAGTTCACTTCGCTGCTCAAAGCCATCCACCCCTCCATATACCTCGCCTATCTCCCGTCCTGCTCACCGTTCCCCCGCTCCTCCTCCCGTTCTGCTCTTATCCGCTCTTCACACAAACGTCTCCAAGATTTCTCCCGTGCATCCCCCATACTCTGGAACTCATTACCAAGACACATACGACTGTCCCCCACAGTCACAAGCTTCAAGAAGGCCCTGAAGACTCACCTATTCAGGAAGGCCTACAACCTCCAATAACACTACTGTCACCACACCACCAGCTGTACAGTCTCTACCCCCACCTTCTGTCTCTATCCCTCTTCCCTCATAGATTGTAAGCCCTTGCGGGCAGGGCCCTCTATCCCACTGTGCTAGTTGGTCACTGTTAGTATTATCTATTTTGTATATCTTGTGTACCGTATGTAAATCCGCAAATGTAAAGCACCATGGAATTACTATAATAATGTACAGCACCATGGAATCAATGGTGCTATATAAATAATAATAATAATATTCAGACACGGCAAACGTACAATTAGGGAAGAGCGAACCATTTTGTAACAATCTGAGTTTGTTGCAAGTTTTCCAAAAATCTCCAAAAACATTTTTGAGGTCACCACCCATGAACTGCTATTATACTTCGGCGTCTTTTTAGATCCCAGTGTTTAATAAGCAGAGGCCCAGGGGTGGTGAATAAACATAAATAGTCACACTCACCTCACCTGGACTTCTTTGGGGAGTCAGGTGCAGGTCCCCATCCTCTTTGGGCCTCTTCCGGCCTCCTGAATTATGTCATCAGCCCTAGGGGACTGCTAAGGCTTGTGATTAGGCTTCAGCAGCCACGTGGGGTGCACCAATGTCATGAAGTGAATGAAGAAAAGAGAAATGTAAATCCCATCAATATTTGGTGTGACCTTTGCCCGTCGCCTTCCATCAATTCTTCTCGGTACTTGCAGACAGTTTTTGGCAGAACTTGGAAAGGAGGTTGTTTCCGCCATCTAGGAGAACTAAGCACAGATCTTCTGTGGATGTAGGCTTGCTCCAATCCTTCTGTCTCTTGGATGATGTTGAGATCAGGGCTATATCTGTGGGGGCTATATCATCACTTCCAGGACTCCTCCTCCAAAGGGCAAAGGTCACACCAAATATTGATAGGATTTACATTTCCTTTTTCTTCTTCTATTTTGTTAATTGATAAAAATAAACTATTAACCCTTCTATTTTTGAAAGCATTCTTCCATTTGTACAATAGTATAAGTATAGCAGTGACCATCATTAACTCACCCTTTAATGATGAGGGTCCTCCATATTATCCAGCCAACCCAGGCCCGTATTATTAGTTATCCTCACTTTATATCTATGTTTGGTCAGCTGCTTTATTCAGACTATTTTAAACAAAGTTCACCTTGGATTACACAAGGTTGCGGTACACTGCCCTAGATTAGGTGCTATAAAATAAGACACAATAATAACAGGTTGTATAGTAACCATGCGGTAATAACTACTATTACTGATATGGAAATGAATGTTCTATTCACTTTTGTCATTGATTTGTCTCTTTGTCTTCAGGCAGAACATTGATCTATGTTGAAATTCCTCGTAATATATCTAGAGAGGGCCCACCAACTTTCTGACATGTCTTCTTAAAGGGATACTCCCATCTCGGATATTAATGGCATACCCCTTTTATAGGATATGCCATTAATGTCTGACACATATGGGTCCCTCACATATCTAGAGATCAAGGGTCACCCAAACCCCATCTTACGGCCACGGTTCATGCGTGTTCTGTTCTTTCCATTCACCACTATGGGAGTTCCAAAAACAGCCAAGCATGCACCATGATTATCAGGGCCACTTTAACCATAGGGCAAATAGTGCATCTGCATCGGATCCTATGGTAGCCGACCGGGATCCTGCGTTTCGGGTGCAAGTAGTAATTTCAACTCTATCTGCTTCCTTAGGATGCAGATAAAGTTGAGCACAATTGTGGAGCTATCGGCACTTCAGGCTTCAGCTGATGATGTCCCTGGCAGGGAAGGACGATAAGCGACGAGCCGAAGACATCACTACAGCCGGAGCCTGAAGGCAACTCCTTGGGTATGGGGTTAAGTGAGTCTAACTTTTTTTTCTAAAAAATTCTATATAATACAGTATATCGATGGAATGGTCAACAAGTGGGCAGGGAGCATTGTGTGGAAGGTACTTAAGGGGACACTTTATTGAGTGGCCACTTGAGTGGACATTAAATTATGTGGGGGGCCCACTAATGTGTTAAAGCGGCCTTGATGATTATACTGACCCCAATGTATACGTTCAAATAGGAAAATTTTTGTCTAGAATTTCTCTTTAAGAATAGATTTATTTTCTCGCCGTGTGCATGAAATTATATGGAAATAGTTTGTATAGAATTTATGATGCACAATGAGTTCACACACCCAATCTAGAAGGAACAAGGTACAACTTGCAATGTGAATCACTCTTTTTGTCTCGGGACAGATAGAGCTAACATTTCCTTTAATGTATGTACAAATGAACAACTGATTTCCATTATTCCCATTCAATGTACAACATATATCATTAAACTTTCCTCTGGCAGAATAAGCCAGAAATTCAAGCTCCTGAATAGTATCAGTATAGTAAATCATACAAGCCTCAGCATCCCTGCAATGTATGGGACTTATGTCATCAGAGATATCCACAGTGTTTGCACCTTCCAAACATAGGCAGCTGAGCAACCGGCACGCGGTCCGTGTCAGACGTAAAGCTTAGTTGCACAAAATATATTTGGCTTTGTTTGATGTGAAAAGGGATCTGCTTATCTAATCTCTTCAGGATGCTTTGAAGTCTCCCCACACCAAGGGTCACCATGATGCATGTCCCACCACAGGGTCCTGTATAGCAATAGGGCCTACCTATGCCTCATGCTCACTACACCATTTTAAAGAACCTTATTCTGATACATAAACCATTCACAGAGTATTTTTCCAAGCTTGGGCACCAGTGCTGGATTGTGGTTCCTTAAACCCATCAGATAAACCGACTTTGAGTGCCCTCCAGTCAATAGACCCTAGGAAATAGACCATAGTACCCTTTAAAATTGTCTTCTGCTGGTTTATCATGGTGTTAGATCCTGGCCCCACCACAGGTACTCTAATATTCCGGTGGGCCATTCTGACACTGCTGGGAACCTGCTCTTATTACCCAAGATCGGAAAAGCTCTAATACTAATTGTTTAACCCCTTACACCATCAATAGCGACCTAGCCCTTTAAATGGTTTCAGAGTGAGGGGGCACCCTCTGTCAAGCATAGGCAACCCCTGCAAATGCGATCAACTGTTGCCGTTACATGGCAGCTAGAGATCTAATAAAGTCCCCCACATCTGTCCTCTGTATCTCTATTAGGCTGGACCTGAGGTTCGGGGTAATATAATGCCTGTTGTTTGGATACTGATAGCATAATAAATTGTACCACATGAGGCTGGATTCACACTAGCTTCGGAGTCCCAGAATCTGCATTCTCCTGCAAGGAGGACTTTTCTCTCTGCTGGTTTCAGTTTAAAACCGGCGGAAACGGGGCGGACCCCATTATAGTCTATTGGGTCTGTGGGTTTCACTAAAAATAGTGTAAAAATTTAAATAAAGTGTAATATAAAAAACAAGTTAATATAAACATTAATTTCCCCCACCAAAATGTTTTGTAAATTAAAAAAATAAAAAATACACATATTGGGCATCGCTGTGTTGGTAATAAGTAGAAAAGGACGAACCTCTCATATCATTTTAGGTTCGGGTTACTCGGGGTACTTGGTCAATTTGTTTCGGGTCGAACAAGTTCAGATAGATCCGGAAGTGAAATTCTTATACTCTGGGGTCTCTTCAGATCCTAGAGTATAATAGGTGGAGGCCCAGGGGAGGTGTAAAAAATAAAAACCATTTATAATCATCTTCCCTCCCCTCTTTTGGGCCTTCTCGTGGCGTCCATTGCTCACTTGCAGTCTACTCATTGATGTCATGTGCCAGGGGTCCCCAACGAGGCCTGTGATTGGGTCTCAGTGGTGACATGGGCATGCTGAGCGTCATGAGGTCACCAGGAGAGCACCAGACGCTGCGAGGAGGCCCAAAAGAGGTGAGGGAAGGTGAGTATAAATGTTTTTTATTTTTTACACCTCCACCTGGGTCTCTGAAGAGACCCCAGAGATTAATAATTTACTGCAATGCATGTCATAGCAGCCAATTCAGTTCGTCTGACACGAATACCCAATTGTTCCGTTTTGTTTAAAACCAAACAATTTTGCATATTCGGATCGAACCAGGCTCGTAATGAAACAGTTCACCCATCTCTAGTAATCACCCCAGCAATACAGCTGTCACATTATTTATTCCACATGGTTAACACTGTTAAAAAGTCTTTAAAAAATTGCCTAAATTGTTGGGTTTTGGCTGTCAACCACCAATAAAATATTGTAAAAAATTATCAAAAAGTCTTAAGTTTAATATTTTTTTTTTCCTCTGCTCCCCTGGGTAGAGATACTACATAATTTGTTAGAAGTATTTCTAGATGATAAGTGGACCTAGGATCTCTAGCTGGAATCTGTGAGGAAAACGGGCAGTAGGTGTTCCATTCTCCTGCAACACCTCCCACAGGTGAAATGAAGTATTGCACACTGTCCATTGAAATCAATTGGTGATTCATGTAATGAACAGGATTAGAACTACAAGGCAACATGGTACTCATTGTTATGGAGTATATCATGGGATATAACTAGAGATGGGCAAATCCGTTCGTGCCCGAGCTGGGCTCGATCCAAATATTCCAAATTGTTCAGTTTTTTTTTACAAAACAAAACAAATGGAGATTCGTCTCAGGCAAACTAAAATGGCCACCAAATTATACGCTGAGGGCTCTTCAAATAAAAAAATGTGGGGGGCTTTTCTGTGACATCATCGGTCAAGGGTCACATGGACATATTTTATAGATAGGTTCCTAGGAGCCGTAAGAGTATTCTACACTATGTTTTTATAGATAGGTTCCTAGGAGCCCTGACATTGTCATACACTATGTTTTATAGATAGGTTCCTAGGAGCCCTAAGAGTGTTCTACACTATGTTTTATAGATAGGTTCCTAGCAGCCCTAAGAGTGTTCTACACTATGTTTTATAGTTAGGTTCCTAGGAGCCCTGACAGTGTCCTACACTATGTTTTATAGATAGGTTCCTAGGAGCCCTAAGAGTGTCCTACACTATGTTTTATAGATAGGTTCCTAGCAGCCCTAAGAGTGTTCTACACTATGTTTTATAGAAAGGTTCCTAGGAGCCCTGACAGTGTCCTACACTATGTTTTATAGTTAGGTTCCTAGGAGTCCTGACAGTGTCCTACACTATGTTTTATAGATAGGTTCCTAGGAGCCCTGACAGTGTTCTACACTATGTTTTATAGATACTGAAGGTTCCTAGGAGCCCTAAGAGTGTTCTACACTATGTTTTATAGATAGGTTCCTAGCAGCCCTAAGAGTGTTCTACACTATGTTTTATAGAAAGGTTCCTAGGAGCCCTGACAGTGTCCTACACTATGTTTTATAGTTAGGTTCCTAGGAGCCCTGACAGTGTTCTACACTATGTTTTATAGATAGGTTCCTAGGAGCCCTGACAGTGTTGTACACTATGTTTTATAGATAGGTTCCTAGGAGTCCTGACAGTGTTCTACACTATGTTTTATAGATAGGTTCCTAGGAGCCCTAAGAGTGTTCTACACTATGTTTTATAGATAGGTTCCTAGGAGCCCTGACAGTGTTCTACACTATGTTTTATAGAAAGGTTCTAGGAGCCCTGACAGTGTTCTACACTATGTTTTATAGATACTGTAGGTTCCTAGGAGCCCTGACAGCGTTCTACACTACGTTTTATAGTTAGGTTCCTAGAAGCCCTAAGGTGCTCTACACTATATTTTATAGATAGGTTCCTAGGAGCCCTGATAGTGTTCTACACTATGTTTTATAGATACTGTAGGTTCCTAGGAGCCCTGACAGCGTTCTACACTACGTTTTATAGTTAGGTTCCTAGAAGCCCTAAGAGTGCTCTACACTATATTTTATAGATAGGTTCCTAGGAGCCCTAAGAGTGTTCTACACTATGTTTTATAGAAAGGTTCCTAGAAGTCCTGAGAGTGTTCTATGATATGTTGTAAGCCAATTTATGGTGTGACTACTGGACTTCTTCGACCCAAAACAAATCAGGGACCCGAACCGGCTGCACCTGAAACGAAACGAATCTCGAGGGGTTTACCACTGTATACACATAACCTAAGCATTCTGTTGCATAGACATTGCATGGGTCTGGCTTCCTTAAGTAAGATGGATATGTTGTGAAATATTATTTTATTGGTATTATAACTATATTGGAGAGTATTGCTTAGAAACCCAGCATGGGCTTATTCTGGCAGCCACATTCCAGTTAGGACACACACCCAGTTATTTGTTTGACCTATAAATCACTTATTGTTGAGAAATGTCAGGTGATATTCAATCACTCCTTACCTGTCTTACTGGTTTCTACCTGAGATGGAAAATATATCCTTATTTTTAGTTGATTAATGTATAGTCATTGATTCCAAGGAAGCACCGTAACTAATATATGTATTGGGAATTGTGATATACGCTAGGATCAGTAGGAATCGTCAATACTTACTGATCTGGGGGGGTCATTTCCTAGAACAAAGGGGCCATGTATAGCACTTCTCCTATTAAAGGAGTTATTCCAAGATGGACGCTTACACCTATCCACTCTATATATGTAGACTTTGAATAATGCAGTAGTGCACATGCACGACCACTGCTCCAACGATGGACATGGGACCATTGGTTCTAAAAACAATGTGGTTTTTCTCCAATAGCTTACATTAAATTTTTAATGTTTGGTTATTAAAGCAAAACCACAATTATATAATTACTATTTAGTAAAATTGAGTTACTCACATTATTTAATATATTGATCTCCAAATCCAGGTTTCTGATGTCTGACATCACTTCCTTCTCTGCAGCTATTGGCATACTGCTGCATGTTAGTGGTCTTTACAGCAGAAGTTATCAACATAACCACCCCCTCTCTGACATCACTTTCTAGCCTGCAGCTATTGGTAAAAGCTGCAGAGCACCAGGGCCATTATTTATTTTACTCTAGTCTCCCTAATACAAGTTTCCAAAGCACTACAAGTTTCCAATACTATAGATACTATAACACCTCAGGAAATAATACCTACTGCTGCATGTTACAAGTAGAATATCCAAAATGACACCTCTCCATCTCTGATATCACTTCCTGCTTTGCAACTATTGGCTGCAACTGCTCCCCAAAGACTTCCTGCCAAGTATCCAACATGGCACCTCTCCCTCTCTGACATCATTTCCTGTTGTGCAGCTATTAGCTGCAGCTGCACCCCAAAGAATTCCTGCCAAGTACCCAAGATGACACCTCTCCCTCTCTGACATCACTTCCTGCTTTGCTACTATTGGCTGCAGCTGCAGCCCCAAAGACTTCTTGTAAAGTACCCAAAATTACACATCTCCCTCTCTGACATCTCTTCCTGCTTTGCAGCTATTGGCTGCAGTGTCATCCCAAAGACTTCCTGTTCTGCCTGCCACCTGCACACATTCTGTACATAATGCTATTAATAATTACAGCCCCCTACTCCCTTCCCAATATTTCTTTTATATTTGTACCAGAAAGTGAAGGAAATTATCAAAAAGGGAGTAGGGGAGCTCTCAACATAAAGACTAGAACTGAAGGGTACACATGGGTACACAACGTTTTAGTAATGTGTTAATCTTTATATGGAAGAAAACCTGATGGTAATTTTTGGCTGTGTGTCCATTAGTGCTTATGTTTGTCTTTTGTGATTGTTAACTGTGTTTGTATAGTAATGTGTCTGGTGTAATTATCATTGGTGTTCCTGTTCCTTTCACTCAGCTTTATATAAACATACACAGTTAATTAATAAGGATGAACATGTATGTGCAAGCCAAATATTTTTCATCAAGTCATAATAAGAAGTATTGTGGCCTGGGATGCACCATCCATTATTTTAATTGCTTTGCTGCTATTATTGCACACACAGGAGATAACATCAATGAGATGTAATTGGCCCATTAGGACTAGATCCACGTGGAACATCAGTCCAAATGGGATTGTCTTCTGTTAGACCGTTTAGTAGCCGGTTGAAGACCACTATTATGTCAGAGCTTGGGTTCACCGGAGGATTTTTGGGTACTCTGTTGGTTCGATCTACTTTGATGCTACACATCAGGTATAAATATGGACTCAAAGATGAAACAAGGAGAAACTTAGGCGTAAAAGGATTGGCCAGGATTTTTTTATTTGTAGCCTATCCGTTGGGGTAAGTTTTTCCCAAATACTTGGGTCCTAAAGGGGCTAGTGAGATCTTTTTAATTTATTGTTTAGCCAGTGGTGAACCTAGCCTCTTTGCTGCCTGAGGTGGACTATAGAAAGACGCCCCCCACCCCAAAAAAAAATATAAAATTGGGTTTACATGCTGTTACCGTCACACGCTGTTATTGTCGTTCAATAAATATACACAAACTTATGAAACAGTTTTTAAGAATTCTTCTTCCTGTATTATTTCAGTATCAGATCAACAACACGGCATTAACAATGAAAGTAACTTCACACATCTTCTGCTTGGTGGATGGACGAGCCCACGTGGCCCCCATTCTCTATAATAGGAGCCCTGCAGATAGCTGAGTACTGGACTTCGGCTATCTTTGGCACTCCCATCAAAGTTGAATGAGAGCCACGCGGGTTCGTCCATCCAGCAAGTGACACACCTATATATATGGCTGCAGTCAGGCTGAATTCCCACCCAGTGGGGGGGTGGAAAACCCAATTCCCAGGTTCAGTGGGGGACTCAGCAGACAGACCCCCAGCAATCAGGTATTTATCCTCTATCATATAGGTGAATACAGGGCAGTAACATTCTGTGACTTACAGGTGACGTCTCTGACTAATCCTTCACATTTCCCTTCTCTTCCCTTTGGGCCGCCATGACCACTTCTTCCAGCTGTGACTTGTCTCTGTAAAGTTTGCAACACAGACATCTTTGGCTCCTCACTTTTCCAGGTATCCAACCCACATTGTCCTCACCTGCACACCCATCCTGCTGCTACCCAATTATATAATATATGATATAACCCCCCATAATGAATAATACTCCCAAGTGCATCTTTATAGTAATAACATCCGTGTGTACCCTGTATAAATAGTGCCCCTTATTAATAATGCCCCAGGTGTTAACTAATTAAAAGGTTTTCCAGGTCATTAATAAACTAATCAGTGGGGCTCAAAAACCCAGGACCCCCACTGATCAGCTGTTTGAATGAACCGTGGTATCTGTGTAAGCGCCATGACCGCTTCTCTGTTTACATAGTGTCATTCATCTCATAGCGGCCATGTAATGTAACTACAGCCTCGTCCTATACACGCCTATGTGACAAGGCTGTAATTACATCACACGGTCACTATAAACAGACAGCGTATGATATAAACAGGCGCCATAGCCCCTTCATACAGCTGATCAGAGGAGGAATCCACTGATCTCTTATTGATAATCTGTCCTAAGGATAGAACATCAATAAAAATGAGCTGGAAAGACCCTTTAATAAAGCCCAAGTGCCACCTTAAAGGGGTTGTCCAGGATAACCACTTTTTTAATATGAGGCTGGGGAAGGTGCTCCGGTGACTTCCAGCATCCCATGTCAGCGACCTCAGCGATCATGTGTGGTGGGGACTTCCGCCAGAAGAAAACACCAGAGCAGCAGAACCAGACTGCGGTGGGAGACATCGGAGCACAAGGGACAGGTGAGTAGGTGTTTTTTTTTTTTATACAGTATTACACGGTATTATGCCCCACAGCGACCCCTGCACACGGTATTATGCCCCGCAGCGGCCCCTGCATGCGGTATCATGCTCCATAGTGGTCCCTGCACACGGTATTATGCTCCATAGTGGAACCTGCACTCTCTTTTATGCTCTATAGTGGCCCCTGCACACGGTATTATGCCCCATTTTGGCCCCTGCACTTGGTATTATGCTCCATAGTGGCCCCTGCACACGGTATTATGCTCCATAGTGGCCCCTGCACACGGTATTACACCCCATAGTGGCCCCTGCACAAAGTATTATGCCCTGCAGCGGCCCCTGCACACAGTATTATGCTCCATAGTGACCCCTGGACTCGGTATTATGCTCCATAGTGGCCCCTGCACTCGGTATTATACTCCATAGTGGCTCCTGCACACAGTATTATGCCCCATAGTGGCCCATGCACACAGTATTCTGCTCCATAGTGACCCACCCATGAACTATTATTATACTCTGGGGTGTTTTCAGACCCCAGAGTATAATGATCGGAGATCCAGGTGGTGACAAACATAAAAACCACTGTTAATTACCTGGGCTCCGGTGCACTCCCTGCTTTCGGCCCTCTTCAATGTCGCACAGAACGGCGTCACCACATAATGATGTCGGCCTGGCTCACGTGACGCCTGGGATGTCACCAAAGAAGGCCGAAGCCTGCTGGGAGTTACATCAGATCGCTGGAGAGGTGAGTAACATTGTTTTTTATGTTTATCACCTCCCCTGGGTCTCCGATTATTATACTCCGAGGTCTGAAAATACCCCAGAGTATAATAATAGTAGTATTTGAGGCCCGCTGCCTCACTTACCGATCCCCGCTGCCGTTCACAGCCGCTTCTGATTCCCATATCCCATAGCAGAAAGGGAAGCAGAGGCGGCCACAGCAGGCGCGGGGATTGCTAAGTAAATAGGCTGTTACCTGCCGGGGTTACTCCAGTAGGTAACGGCCTATTTATATATATATATATAAAAAAAAGTTCTCCTCACCTCCCTGCGATCCCTTGATGGAGCCGCCGCCTCCTCTTCTTCACCCGTGTCTGCGTCTCAGCGTAGGAGGTGCGATGATGTCATTGTATCGCAGCCTGCGCTGACATGCAGAGGTCTCGTAAACCAGCCCAGGACAGGTGTCGCGCAACTTTTTTTTTTTTTTTAGCGGCCTGTCCTGGGCTGGTTTACGGTAAATAAAAAGTAAGAAATGCGGCCCCCCCCAGACAGTGACGGACAGTGCCGCCTGAGGCGGCCGACTCACTTCGCCTCATTAGAGGTGCGCCCCTGTGTTTAGCCTTAGGATAGGCCATAAATATCTGATCAGTTGGGGGCAATAGCCAGCCCCACATGGATCAGCTGTTTGGAGCCACCCCTGATCCCTATACTTTGCACTGCATGTAGCGGGCCCCCTCACTAATCATCTGTCCAGGGCTACTTCTGATGCCCGTACAATACACTGCATGGAGCTGGAAGCAGATGGCTCTGTGCTCCTATATAGTGGCTGAGCGCTGTCACTATAGCTCAACTCCCATTGACTTCAATGGATACTGAACTGCAGAACCGGTGCCCAGTCACTATACATGGACCAGAGCCAACCGCTTCCAGCTCCATGCAGTGTATTGTAGTGGCCCAAACAGCAGATCCATGTGTGGCTGACTGTCACCCCCACCCCCCACTGATCAGATATTTATCCTCAGGATAAGAAAATAAGAAAAAAAAATTCTCACCAACCCCTTTAAGACCCAAGTATTTGGGGTATCCTGTACCAATGCATCATTCCCATAATATCAATGCTCACAGGGTGTTGTATGCCCGTCCACTTCACAAGTCACTTGTTACCTGCATTCTAATCCTTCCTAACAAAAACACATGAATGAACAGGTCACTGCCTCCTGCAAGATCAGCCCACTCCTCCTACGCTGCTGTCATGATTCCCATGATCTGATATACAGCATATAATGGAAGACCCCGACAGGCAAATACCAAAGTCTTTGCTTGCCGGGAGGCATTCCAAGAAAAACACTTGCTACCCACTGTAAAATTTGGTGGGGTTCCATCTGCTTTGGGGCTGTGTGGCCTGCCGGCCCGGGTTTGTTAGTTGGGGGTCGCTGGATTCAACTCAGTATCGGCGGTTCGTGGGTAAGGTGTACGGGACAGAGTCGGGGATTTGGAGGTTACGCCGGTGATGGATATTTCAGCAAGACAATGTCCAAACACGCTCCAAATCTACTCGGCTTCTGCAGGGAACATTACATGTTCTGGTGGCCTCCCGTCCCCAGACCGGGGGGTGGTTGGGGGGGGGCCGGGCCCCCGCGCCCGCCCCCCACTAAGTGGGTGGGTTGGTGTTGGGGGGGGGGGGGGGTCAAAAACCCCCTCCCCGGCCGGGCTGGCGGTGAGGAGCAGCGGGGGGGGGGGGGGGGGGGGTTGTTTTGTGAAGGGGGGGGTGTATTTATTATTTGTTATTTTTTTTTTTGGGGGGC
Source organism: Leptodactylus fallax (assembly GCA_947044405.1). Taxonomy (NCBI): domain Eukaryota; kingdom Metazoa; phylum Chordata; class Amphibia; order Anura; family Leptodactylidae; genus Leptodactylus; species Leptodactylus fallax. The sequence continues at coordinate 1,120,958 of CAMRHE010000495.1, read as the reverse complement.
GGCCCTTTTCTTCCGCCCCGTTTTTGTTTTGTTAATTTTGGTTTGCTTTTTTTTGGATAACAACACCCACCCCCATTCACCCCAATATATTTGTGGGGGCCATTGGGTATATAAAATTTAAAAGGGGGTGGCGGGCGCCCACCCCCATATATTTAGAAAAAAAAATGATTTTGAGGGGGGGGGGCCCCCCCTTTTTTTATGACTGTACTAAGCCGGCCGGCCCGCACCCACGGCCTTTGCTTCGGGGGCTTTTACAGGAGACGCACACCCTCTATCATATCAATGAAATTGGAAGAACAAACAAACTGATGGTATGTTGATGAATTGTACTTGCATTTTTATCTAAAAGAAAAGATTAATTCTAGAGAAACTTGCAGAAGTGAAATGGAGACTAAATGTAACCCTGCCGGAAACTAATGCCTGAAGTCAGCACACAACCAAGCCCACCTGGCCTAATGCCATTTTTCTCAAGAGTAGATTCAGCTGCATAAGGGTCAACAGCAGCTTTTTTGAGAAACTTTTTACATATCAAAAACATACAACCCCTGGCCCCTCATGTCTAATTTAGTAGCACATGTTATATACCTTCAATCTGTACCTCTATACAATGACCGCCACATGTGTCTTATGTGTACCAAGAAAATGACCAATACTGTCAACTGGATAATAAACCAGAAACATAGACAACATGACAATAAGGACCAACATAAGCAAAGAGGACGGGGGTGGAGGGTCCAAAGCAGAAGCTAGAGGGCAAAAGAGGAACCACTGTCACAGGACCAGGGTATATGAAAGGTTTCATAAAGGGCCACCTGACCCCATGTAATCACGGTTGGTCCCACTTCTTACTGTGTCATAAACCCTCATCATCACCAGATCCTTGCATTAAATAGGTAAGAATTATCCATATTTTACCTTCAAAGAAAATATTTGAGAAGCAGTACTGCATCTACCACCTAGAAAAATGGTTCTGGTATCATAAGAAAGTTGAGATTCAATACAAATGTAGTACCAGCCCAGTAAGAGGGTTGCTAAGGAGAATGTTACAGCCTGTTTTCTATTAAAAAGAAAGTTAAATAAGTTAATAAAGTATATTACAGAAATGCTCGACACAATAGCAAAAAAAAAAAAGTTATACTGCCTTTGTTTGGATACTCTATGGCAGTATTATTTGGTCAGTATATGAAACAATAACTTGGGTACGGGTGGTCCTAGTCCTGATTTAACAGTGTCTGAGAAAGTTACATAAGTATGATATGGCACACATACTGTATAGAGGTCTTATTCACCCAGTGTAAGGCAGTATAATCTGGTCGCTGTATGGTGGTATTATTTATCCGCTGTATGGCAGTGTTTAGCACTCTCTACAGAATTGTGCTGTTATTAGTGCATTGCATGGCAGTTTTTGAAGGGTTATCCTAGGCAGCAGCGCTAAAATGTCAAAGCGAAGTTTTCAGATGACCACACTATGGAGATCTAGTTTTCACTATACATTGAAAGGGCTGGTGGCCCCTAAAGGAAGTTGATGGCTGGGGTCCAGCTCTTGATCATGAACTTTTCAGTAAGCATTTTGTTCTAGAAGGGTTCCAGCTGAAGATATCTTTAATTTTTCTCATGGGGAACATGGTCTGAACCAGTTCTGGTTGGAGGCTAAATTGGTGTTTATGGACTACACATAAAATATTACTTACGGTCTATTAAATTAGCAAAAACTGTGATTACGGGATTATTGCCACAACACACGATGTGTTCCCTTCATTTACACCCATAGCTAATCTGGATGTTGTCAAGAAACAGGAAACATCTTGATGTTTATTTGAGGTAGTGGTTTAGTCACGTTAAAATAGAACATTTTTCTGAACTCGGCTACTTTTTATTACTAAAAACAGTTTACACACATTTTAGCTTTGTTTTAACTATTATTTTACCCCCAGAGCTGAACATGGTTAGCTCTCAACCTCTCCGTGGACCCCTGCTGGTTCAGTGTCTGTATGGACAATACCTTTAGAGTACAGTCGTGGCCAAAAGTTTTGAGACTGTCACTAATTTTGAGTTTCCAAGCATTTGCTACTTCAGTGTTTTTAGATCTTTTAGTTAGGCCCGGTTCACATCTGCGTCCGGGTTTCCGTTTGGGACGTCCGCTTGGGGACCCCCCGAACGGAAACCTATACGCATAAAAAAGCGGTTTACCTGGGAAACCACACGGACCCCATAGACTATAATGGGGTCCGTGTGGTTTCCGCTCGGTTTCCGCACGAAGCAAGCGGAGAGAAAAGTGCTGCAACCGCTTTTTTATGCGTATAGGTTTCCATTTGGGGAGCCGAACGCAGATGTGAACCCGGCCTTAGATGTTTCTATGGTTACTGGAGGACAATTATCAACATTCCATACATTTTTACGCTTTTATGGACAAATACATCAAGTCTTCTGCAAAGACTCAATATTTACAGGGTTGACCCTTATTTTTAAAGACTTGTATGTTTCAGTGCTTGGAGTTTATCACAAGTTAGTTGTTTTTGTTTGTACACTGACTTTTTGAGGATTGACTGCTGGCTCTCAATGGGATTGAAGTCTTGGGAGTTTCCTGCCCATGGACCTTGGTCATAGAGCCACTTAGTTCTCACCGTGTTGCATGGGGCTCCATCATGGATGGTTGGGAGAAGTTAGTCTTGGAGGATGCTTAGATATTCTTTATTCATGGCAGTGTTCTTAGGAAAAATTGTCACTACTAATATTATGAAATTGGGGACAAGATATATTTTTAGACCTGTATCATGTGGAGTGTAAGTGGGAGTCACCTGTCATTCTCACCATGAACTTGGTGCCAATGGCATTTGTACCCTGGCACTGGGACTTCCTTGTCATTGTGAAAGGCTAAGGCAAAATAGTACATAGTACATGGAAGGAAACTGTTCAAAACAGGATGTTTAGTATGAAAAGGAGAAGCTGAAGGTCACTGTCGGTAGCATGGATCAAGCACGGGAGACAAGCTGAAGATTTAGATAGTCAAAGATTAATTGCAGAAAAAATTAAGACTATTATGGTAGCCAAAGAAGTGCTCTGGCACACATATATATAAAAGCACACTCAATGAAGTGGCCAAAGCCCTTTGAAGAAGGATGCCCACAGCCAGGCCCAAAGGACCTAGATAGAGTAGGTGCAAAAGTAGCCATCATGTCCTGTTCAGGTGCCTCAGTGTGCTCAAAGGACACTCATATGGAGACCCGTATTATAAATGGCACATGGTAGGTGGGGGATTCTGCTACAGATCTTACATTGGCCTCTGGTAGTGCATATGTCTAGGGGGATAATGGATGGGACAATATAAAGTTCAACATGTCTCATACTTTATTCCCCTGCAATAAGCAGAACAAACCTCATCCAAAAACACCATACACACTAGATGGTCGGTAGGCCCTGACAAAATTGCTGAGTGGGGTGATTCAGCAGAACTAAGTTTAATGCGTATCACCACTTTATGGGGGAGGAGGTGAACGTGCACTTTAACTTTACTTGGTAAGTGTTACCTTCATCCAGTTACTTTCATCCCCCCCCCTTAAGATATCTTGCCACAAAAATTCCTCTCTCTTTTATAGCCAAATTCAATCTTAAATTGGCCTTAAACTTAAGATAACTGTTGGCCAAACAGGTGTTTCTCCAGATTTTCCCCTCCTATGGTCCTGTCAAATTTATCATCATTTCTGCCAGCAGATCTCTCTTTAGTGCAAAGACCCCGGAGGGGATCCAGCAGGCAGGGATTATTAATCCCAAAGTGGAAAACACCAGTCTTGATAAATCAACCCCATAATTCCTAAGATTATTGCTAAACTATAGGACACTTTCTTTTGGAGCTCAGATGTTTTATAACCTGTGTCCTGGGTCTTTTACGGTGAGAGGCTCTGACTTGTTCCTTTCCGTATTTGGATGTAAAGCACTTGATATATTCCTTCCTGATGAACATTTACTAGGCTTGAGTCTCCTTAAGAAGCAAGAGGAGAAGTTCTCTGGAGCATCAGGTTTGTCTCAAGACAAAAACATTCCTATATTACGCCGCCATGGTGTCCACAATGTTTGGTCTCTCCACATTCCATCTGGTTTCCAAATATCCATCTGCATTATCTCCTGTGTCACATGGGGGGGGGGGACAGGTCAACAAAAGTTCCCATATAGACTTGTGAAGGATACAACATTTACTCTAATCCCCATAGACGATGCACACAGCAAATACAACACTGTCAATGGTAATTTAGTGAACTGTTGCTGTCATCTGTAAGTCTAGGCTCCGGTACACACCACCAGCGGTGTCTTTAGCACCATAATCATAACTTTTAGCAAACAAATGTGAACAGGAACGAAGGTATAGAAGGTAAACAATGACTGTGATCAACCTGCAGAACTGTATCTAAGTGACTTCTAAAATAAAGAGCATTTCCCTTTAAGATGTATTTTTATTAGTCCTTTGGAGCCATTGTTTGCTTAAAGTATATAAGTAAAGTTTTATACAGTATATATTTGCATAAATCAATAGTGCAGGTGAAGGGAACAATCTTTATAATATATTTCAATAAAAAAGCATCTGTGTCTTTAAGTATTACTTATGTCTTTACTTCTTATCTGAATGATTCTGGTCCATACTGGCACACAAGCAGCTTAGTTTACAATGAAGTCTATGGAGAGGGGGAGGGGGAGAAGGAGAGAGATGAGGCCGTATTAAATGAGTCACTTCAGTCAGGAGAAGGCTGGATAGTAATTCCTGATAACCCGCTGTCAGTGGTGAACCTAGCCTCTTTGCTGCCTGAGGCGGACTATAGATAGACGCCCCCACCCCCAAAAAAAAAATTGCGTTTCCATACTACTAGCTTCACACACTGTTATCGTCACACAACATATACAATATACAAAGTTATGAAAGAGTTTTTAAGAATTCTTCTTCCTGTATTACTTCAGTATCAGATCAACAACACGGTATTAACAATGAAAGTAACTTCACACATCTTCTGCTTGGTGGATGGACGAGCCCACGTGGCCCCCATTCTCTATAATAGGAGCCCCGCAGATAGCTGAGTACTGGACTTCGGCTATCTTTGGCACTCCCATCGAAGTGAATGAGAGCCACGCGGGTTCGTCCATCCACCAAGTGACACACCTATATATATGGCTGCGGTCAGGCTGAATTCCCACCTAGTGGGGGGAAAAACCCAATTCTCAGGCTCAGTGGGGGACTCAGCAGACAGACCCCCATCAATCAGGTATTTATCCTCTATCACTTAGGTGAATACAGGGCAGTAACATTCTGTGACTTACAGGTGACGTCTCTGACTAATCGGTCACATTTCCCTTCTCTTCCCTTTGGGCCGCCATGACCACTTCTTCCAGCTGTGACTTGTCTCTGTAAAGTTTGCAACACAGACATCTTTGGCTCCTCACTTTTCCAGGCACCAACCCACATTGTCCTCACCTACACAAAGCCCCCATCCTGCTGCTACCCCCAATTATATAATATATGATATAACCCCCCATAATGAATAATACCCCCAAGTGCATCTTTATATTAATAATATCCGTGTGTACCCTGTATAAATAGTGCCCCTTATTAATAATGCCCCAGGTGTTAACTAATTAAAAGGTTTTCCAGGTCATGAATAAACTAATCAGTGGGGCTCAAAAACCCAGGACCCCCACTGATCAGCTGTTTGAATGAACTGTGGTACCTGTGTAAGTGCCGTGACCGCTTCTCTATTTACATAATGTCATTCATTTTTTTTTCCAAGATGGCGCCGCTGGAGTGGCTGCCAGCTACAGCAACTCTGAGACTCTCTATCTTATTTTTCTTTCTATGTCTCGTTTTTTACCTCTCTACTTAAGGACTTTGCACTATGAAGAAACACACACAAAGACTTGGACCCTTGTGATACTTTTTTTTTGTTTTTTATCTGTCTTTTTGTTCTGCTTGAAAATGGGATCTTTTGTGTATGCAGACAATTCCTTTGTCTATACAATAGAGGAAATTCTGCAGCTCAGAGGCACAGCAGGGCGGCATACCATCTGGTCACACATCCCCCGCGAGCTTTGGAGAAAGAAAAAGCGGGTGAGGGGATGCAGAGCTGGTACTCTTCAGAGGACTAAAAAGAGGCGTTACCGACCAGCTGTTCCCTCCATCATCATGGGCAATGTGAGATCTCTTGCAAACAAGATGGATGAACTAACAGCGCTCACCAGGCATCATCAGGAGTTTCGGGCGTGCAGCATGATGCTACTTACAGAGACTTGGCTCACTGAAGTTACTCCTGACCCTCTGGTCTCCTTGGATGGTTGTAAACTCCTTCGGGCAGACAGGACAAGGGAGAGGGGTAAGAGGAAAGGAGGAGGGCTGGCAATGTTTGTGAATAATAGATGGTGTAATCCTAGGCACATTGTGATTAAGGAGCAAACTTGCTGTAAGGACATTGAACTATTAGCTGTGAGCATGAGACCTTTCTATCTACCAAGGGAACTATCACATGTCATCGTGATAGCTGCATATGTCCCCCCCTCTGCAAAAGCTGACACTGCCTGCAAGGTCCTACAAGCCACGCTGAGCCAGTTACAGTTAAAACATCCCCAGGCCCTCTTTCTTCTGTCGGGTGATTTCAACCACGCCTCTCCATCATCCACACTGCCCAGTTTCACACAGTATGTAACCTGCCACACAAGAGACAACAAAACACTGGACTTGTTCTTTTCCAACGTGAGGGAGGCATATAACTCATCAGCCCTACTGCCCCTGGGGAGATCGGATCACAACCTAGTACATCTCCGACCTGTGTACAAGCCACTTGTACGTAGAGAACCAGCTGTCACCCGCACAGTGAGGATATGGTCCGAGGAGAGTGATGAGGCTCTGAGGGATTGTTTTGACACAACCGCATGGGAAGTGCTGCAGGATTCTTATGGAGAAGATATAGAAGGACTCACACACTGCATAACAGACTACATTAATTTTTGTGTGGACAACACAGTACCCACAAAAGTGGTGAGGTGCTTCTCCAATAACAAACCATGGATTAACTCTGATATAAAAACACTACTTAAGGAGAAAAAGATGGCATTCAGGACAAGAGATAAGGAGGGGTTGAGGGAAGTACAAAAGGAGCTGAGGCATCAAATCAGGCAGGGAAAAGCCAGTTATAAAGAAAAAATGGAAAAGCAAATCGAAAGAAAAGACATAAGGAGGGGTCTGGGAGGGGCTTAAGTCAATTTCGGGTCATAAACAGTCTGTCTGCCAGATTGAGGCAGATGTTAATTGGCTTAATGAACTAAACCTATTCTTCAACAGATTTGATCACACACCAGCTCCTCCCACCCCAGTATGTCCTTCAGCTTCCCCCACCACAATGACTTCTCCCCATGCGGCCACTTCCCAACAGACCAGTAAATCCAGAAATCCGTCTTTATCTGGCCACAGTCTGACCTTCACACGGGCCCAGGTGAGGAAGGAGATGAAAAAGATCAAGGCGAGGAAAGCCGCAGGGCCAGATGACATCAGTGCAAGGCTAATTAAGACTTGTGGGGACCAGCTGTGTGGTATAATTACATATATGTATAATATGAGCCTGAGGCAGGAAATAGTCCCTGAATTATGGAAATCTTCTTGTGTGGTACCAGTTCCAAAGAAACCCCACCCTATGGACCTCAACGACTACAGACCTGTAGCACTGACATCCCACCTGATGAAGATCTTGGAGAGATTGGTTCTCACACATCTCCGCCCTCTAGTGAGCCCCGCTATGGACCCCCTCCAGTTTGCTTATTGGCCGGGTATTGGGGTAGATGATGCCATCATCCACCTTCTGCACAGGGCTCTGTCTCACCTGGAGAAACCAGGGAACACAGTGAGAATAATGTTCTTTGACTTCTCCAGTGCTTTTAACACCATACAGCCCAGGTTATTGAGGGACAAGCTGGGCCTTGCTGGAGTGGACCACCACCTCTCCAACTGGATCCTAGACTACCTCACAAATCGACCTCAATACGTGAGAGCCCAAGACTGTGTGTCAGGTACCGTGATCTGTAATACGGGGGCACCTCAGGGTACGGTTCTCGCCCCTTTCCTCTTCACACTGTACACTGCAGATTTTAGGTGCAACTCATCCAGCTGCTACTTACAGAAGTATTCTGACGACTCTGCAATAGTGGGTCTCATCACAGATGATGATGATAGGGAGTACAGAGAACTGAACCAGGATTTTGTGGACTGGTGCCACCAGAACCACCTGAAGATTAACGTGGGGAAGACCAAGGAGATGGTGGTGGACTTCCGCAAAGGCAGAAGCCCTCCTAATCCAGTGGACATCCTGGGGACGGGCATCGAGATTGTGAACACCTATAAGTACCTGGGTTTGCTCCTTAATAATAAGCTGGACTGGGCAGATCATATGGAGGCCCTGTACAGGAAGGGCCACAGCAGGCTCTACCTGCTTAGGAAACTGAGAGCCTTTGGAATCCGGGGGGCACTTCTTAGAACTTTCTTCAACTCGGTAGTGGCATCAGCCATCTTCTTTGGAGTGGCCTGCTGGTGGAGCAGTATATCAACCAGGGACAGAAATAAACTTGACAAGCTGATTAGAAAGGCCAGCTCTGTACTGGGGAGCCCACTGGACCCAGTGCAGGTGGTGGGTGACAGAAGGATACTGTCCGTGGTGAGCTCCATGCAGAAGAAGAAGTCCCATCCCATGCATGAGACTGTGATCGCGCTGAGCAGTACTGTCAGTGACCGACTGCTCCACCCTAGGTGTGAGAAGGAGCGCTATCGGAAGTCTTTCCTCCCCACCGCGGTTAGGCTGTACAACCAACACCGACCTAAGCGGAGATCATTACACACAGAGAACTGAAATATCTCTCTGCCTGTTAAATCCCCCCCCCCCCCCCCCTACGCCCTATCTGTCTGTCTGCTATTAATGTAATGCCTCTTACCTTGGAACATTCCTGTACATGTTGTATTTGTATTTGTATCTGCTTATCTTATCTTTGCTGCTGTAACACACTGAATTTCCCCATTGTGGGACTATTAAAGGACTATTATTATTATTATTATTATTATTACATCTCATAGCGGCCATGTAATGTAACTACAGCCTTGTCCTATACACGTCACTATAAACAGACAGCGTATGATATAAACAGGCTCCATAGCCCCTGTTTATAGCGCCCCATTTACACACCCTATAATGTTTCACAGCAGCCCCCGCACACAGTATTACGGCCTGCAGCGGCCCCTGCACACTGTATTATGCCCCGCTGCAGCCCCTGCACACTGTATTACGCTCCACAGTGGCCCCTGCACACTGTATTATGCCTTGCAGCGGCCCCTGCACACGGTATTATGCTCCATAGTGGCCCCTGCACATGGTATTATGCCCCGCAGTGGCCACTGCACACGGTATTATGTTCCACAGCAACCCCTGCACACAGTATTATGCTCCCTAGTGGCCCCTGCACACTGTATTATGCCCCATAGTTGCCCACCCATGAACTATTATTATAATCTGGGGTCTTTTCAGCCCCTAGAGTATAATGATCGGAGACCCAGGGGAGGTGACAAACATAAAAACCAGAGTTATTTACCTATGCTGGACACCGGTGCACTCCTGCAGCCTTCGGCCCTGTTTAATTGTGCACACACGTCACGTGATCAGGCCGGCGACATGACCTGATGACGTAACCAAAGGCCCAAGCCTGCTTGGAGTAACATCGGATCGCCGGAGGTGAGTAACAATGGTTTTTATGTTCCCTCACCTCCCCTGGGTTCTTAAAAGACCCCAGAGTATAATAATAGTAGTATTTGAGGCCCGCGGTCTCACTTACCAATGTCCTCGGCTGCTCACAGCAGCATCCACTTCCCCGTCTGCATCCCATAGCAGAAGGGGAAGCAGGGGCGGCCACGAGCAGCAGAGGGGATCAGTAAATAAATAGGCCGTTACCTGCTTTGGATACTCCAGCAGGTTACGGCCTATTTATATATATAAAAAAAAAAAGTTATCTGCACCTACCTGCGATGCCTTGATGGAGCTTCTGCCTTCTCTTCTGCCCTCTGTGTCAGCGTAGGCGGCGCGATGACATCATTGTATCGCCGCCTGCTCTGTGATGCGGACATCTCGTAAGCCAGCCCAGGACAGGCCCCGCTCAGCGTTGTTTTTTTTTTTTTTTAAAGCGGACTGTCCTGGGCTGGTTTACATTGAATAATAAAAATGCTGCCCCCCAGACAGTGACGGACAGTGCCGCCTGAGGCGGCCGCCTCACTTCGCCTCATTAGCGGTGCGCCCCTGCCCGCTGTATAGTGCAGATGTCTCTCTGCTTTGAGCTCTCCTCTTCCTCCCCTCTCCATAGAGTTCTATTGTACAATTTTGGCAGAAGGAGGTAAATAAGGTAAGAAACAAGCAATTTTCTTATATAAAGCATATTATAAACTTTGTTATTGTTACATGTTGTATGGATTTGGGAAAAAAGATAAAAGCTTTGTCATTCTTTAAATGTATTCACCACTTTGGATATTCTCTGCTTGTTATAAGGGCCCTAAGCAAATCGCAAACTGCCCCCTTACTGGGACCACCAGTGTGAGGAAACCTGGCAGTAACTGTTCAATTTCCCTGCAGTGCCACCTCAGGGGAAATCAAGCATTACAGAATGTGCAGTCACAACCATGAGATGTTTGTGTAATGCAGGACAGGATGGGTCCTCCAGAGGGAGAGACACTCTTTGCAACTGCTTTGAGGATCCTGAACGAAGGACCCCTCTCTACTAACTCTAAATTCTCTAATAGGACATGTGAAATTATGTTTTTTTCTAAACCAGGGACCCCCTTAAAAGCAAGTATTTTACCAGACTCTTTATGTGCAGAATTGTGCCTCCAACTGGAGTTCAGGGCAGTAGTTATGAGTGTGCATTGTATTGTATTGAGCATCACAAAGTACCCCCTAAAGAGGCAACCCAATATCCCTGCTATTTAGTACATCATGGACATGAATGGATCTGTTAAATGATGGACACCAATGACTCCCAAGGGACCCCTTGAATATAATGGGATCTGTTATTTTTTATGGCCTCTATGTCGGCACCTCCGAGGCAGATGTGAACACACCCTAATTGGTTTATAAACTGAATGACAGGTCAGATCAAGAGGATAGAAGTAAACTAGGTGGATGAAATTGTGCATAGCAATGCAGATTAACATGCAGGGTCGGTGGAAATCTGTGTGGCAAACATTATGGGTGTTTTAACCCTTCGATGATTGCAAATTTGTCTTTTTATAGAGTTTAGCAAGTGAAGTTGTAGAATGCCGATTGCACAGAAAATTGTGTAGCCATGTCTTGGTCTCCTGACTGTCAGAGACTGTCAGACACCCTGAAGAGAAGGTAGAGACTGTTTCTTACTCTAGTCACTACATACACACAGCTGCCACTATTGATCCTGGCGATCAATGGTGTGATTGCTGAGAGATCGGTCACATTGTTACAACTATTTTTCTATGTAACTGGGGATGCTATCGCAGGAGAAAATTGTAGTTTAAAATTGGATAAAACTAAAATAAAGTCAAATAATAATAAAAAAAAAAGTTAAAATAAACATAAAATAAAAAATTATAATATTACTTTACATGTTATATAAAATAGCCCAGATATTAAGGGAATGATGGCGGGAGGAAAGATCAAATATCATTGAATGACCCAGAAATGCTGCAGTTTGGTGATGCCCGTGTCAGATTTTGACACCTTTAAAAACAGTTGGTGTTAGGTGAGCAAAAAGAAGGGAAATAGTGATCATGCAGTGAGTCACATCACTACTCGCACCTCATACCGGGGCTGGTGAGATGTTACAGCCGCATCAACACAGCACATCTGTGGCCAACCTGACAAACACGCCTACACAATAAGAAACACTGCAGAACAAGCTGCCCACGACTACAGCAGTCACTGGTACTGAGGGTCTGCGCCCACATGGATATGTTCTCAGGTAGACAGCACAGCAGGCGGAAAACGGCCACGTGCCAGATGATACAATATTCTTCAGATTATCAGAGTCACATAAACTGTTATTATTATACTAATATATTTCATAGAAATGAGATACTGTAAATATAAAGGTATGCGATAGATAGATAGCTAGATAGATAGATAGATAGATAGATATGAGATAGATAGATAGAATGAGATAGATAGATATGATATAGATAGATAGATATGAAATAGATAGATAGATAGATAGATAGATAGGGAGATAGATAGACTTGGTCTTGTCTTTTGTGGCCTGCGTTGTCCTGGGCCACATCTGTCATGAAGCGACCAGCGGCGATGGCCTCAGATAGCACCGCATGGCATAAACTGTCGCAGCATTTTTCTTTAATCGGACGCTACCTATTGGGGGCCATATTATGTGTTAGGCCTAGTAATCCACATTGTTACATGACATCACTTAGTTCTGTCTTGAGTCTTAGTACTCTATAGCTGGGGAGTGCTGTGGATCTTCCATCCAAAGACAGAACATACAGCTATAGGGGTCACAGTAGCCACCCTTACAACTGGGCCTCTAAACTAGGGGGCCTCGTAGGCCCTCTCACCACACTACTCTCTCCAGGTGTAGGCAATTGAACACATACCTCTTCTTCCTGCAAAATGCAGATATGGTGCCCGGCTGTGCACCTCTTTTAATGTCCTTACAGCTTTTCTGTCTCAGGTTCTACGGTACCTACAGCAGTTCTATAGAGCAGGAGACAGGGTAGCTGGGAGGACAATAGAAGAGGTGCACAACTGGGCACCACATCAGTGCTTTGCAGGAAGAAGAGGTAAGTATGAAATTCACCAGAGTTGTGTGACCTAGACTGTATATGATGTCATTTGGGCTGGTGTGGGGAGAACTATTACCTGTGAGGGTCACCAATATCTATGTGGGGGGACAATTTGGACACTATGGGGGACTGTTACCTGTACAGGAGGGAGATAATTAGGACACTATTACCTATGTGTACTAACAATATGTTATCATCAGTCTTATGGTTGCCTTCAATGGGATATAAATATAACTACACATAACTGGCAGAGCTACATTTATAAAGTCGCTGTTAGGAATTTATTTATATATTTGTATATATATATATATATATATATATATATATATAATATATATATACAGAGTGAGATGGATATATTTATGTGTATATATATATTTACACATATCAGACATACACAACACACACATATCAGACTTGTCTGGACATGAAGATTTCAGACAGTTCCCATGGACTGTGCCCTAGAATCCTGCAGAGGGCGCTGTTCCTGTCACTTGTGCTCCATTGTTTAATCTGGTCTTGGGTTTCTTATCATGTATGGCTGTCAGTTACCACTAGTGATTTGTTATCTCTCCAACTATTCAAGGAATTTCGCAGCCGGGCATATGGCAAGCACTTGTATCAAGTGTATTTATTGTAAAGGAGGGGGGTAATAAAGAAATCCAAGTATCTGAGCAGCAGCAGCAGCAGGACTGCTTGGTAATAGGTTGTACACGGTGAAAGGTGCGCCTTTCGGCTCTTGCATAGTTCTGCCGGTAAATATTAGTAAATGAATATCCGTTTCCACATTGTCTGTGTCGTGTTCAGGTGTGGCTCTTGTCTTCACATCCAAATTATATTTGCTTTCAGAGATCTTAATTGTTGTTGGAAACCTGCGGTGTTTGAGGTTACCAGGATTGATAAAGCTTGTTAAATACTTACCTTTAGCTTCAATGATACTTGTAGCATGCCAAGAAATGCCCGTACACTCCCTGTATTCTCAGATACATTACACCTTGCATAGGATTTTTCCATGAATGCCTGAGAATGTTTAAAGATTATCTCTTTATAGAAGGGATTTTCCACTTTGCAAAAACATCTGATAAATTATCACCTGATCTGTGGACCATATAGTGCGGTGATATAGGGGCTTTCCACCCCAGTTTACACTGATAGATAGATGGATAAATAGATAGATGCATAGATGGGGTAGATACATAGACAGATAAATAGATACATAGATAGTTATGAGATATATAGAAAGACAGATAAATAGATAGATAACATAACATAATTTAGATACATAACTGGCTACTCCGGTTTCCTCCCACACTTCAAAAACATACTGGTAGGGTATGTACATTATGAGCCCTATATGGGACAGTGACTGACAATGTCTGTAAAGCGCTGCGGAAGCAAAATAATAATAAATAATAATAATGACACTGGCGTTTTGGAGTAGTCAAAACAGGTAGGTGACAACAGGATTGGCCATGGACCATAAATAGGTGGCATGTTTGTACTTTAAGAGAAGGCCAAAGAGCACATGTGCACCCTAAGGGCCGAAACAGGAGCAGAGAGAGGGGACAGTCACAAGGGAGAGTACCCCACAGTACAATAAGTAACCCAGCCATACTCCTGTTAACCCACTAGGTTATACCTGGGGGCGAATCATGACACAGGGGTTCAGAAAGCGCTAGCAAGAGAATCCCCCGTCTCTTGCTCTACTCTTTTATTTATAATGTTTCCTTGTATAGCGCCATCATATCCCGCAGCGCTTTACAGACATTGTCAGTCACTGTCCCATATAGGGCTCACAATCTACATTCCCTATCAGTATGTCTTTGGAGTGTGGGAGGAAACCGGAGTACCCGGAGGAAACCCACACAAACACGGGGAGAACATAGAAACTACATGCAGATCCTGTCCTTGACAGGCCCTGAACCAGGTATAACACAGTGAATCAGCTTTGCCTGGAGTGTTCCTCTAAAGGGGTTGTGCATATAATGGTCTGGTGATGGTCGGCGCTCCCATACACTTCATCTAGGTATACATATCTACAGTGTTTAATTTCTCTATAATAATTAATTTTGATATATTTTGATGACTATTTTTTGTTTAAAATGTTTCATTTTAATTCTTCAATTCTTTGATTTTCTTTCATTGCTAACACTCCAACCAGGCAGTAAATCTCATTGTATGTGCAGCTCATAAACTATACCCATGCTGCACTCCATCACACCACTCCTGCAGAGACTCACCCTGTTTCACCCAGGCCAGAACATGTCTGAGTGACTGGGACCATGGCAGTGACTGAATCTCTTACTATCTAGCATAACATAAATCATAGCATTCGCTTCTCTTTTATCTATGCAGTCACATAGTAGTGCTATGTTTTTGTAGGTCAGACATGTACACTTCAGAATGGCAAAAAAAACCCCCAAAAGAAATAATATTCACCAATTCCCTGCTGCTCCTTCCCATTTCCCTGCTGGTTTCTTCTCAGCACACAGGAAGTGACTTCTCAGCCAATCATTAGACAAGGCAGGTCACTGCTGTGGCCATTGATTGGCTGAGCAGTTATTTCCTGTGTGTGGATAGAGAACATGAAGTAGAGACCTTCAAAAACCCAGAAAGCATAGGAATGGTAGTGGCAGGGAATTGGTGAAATGAGTATCACTTCTTTTGTTTTTGGATTTTTTTTGCCATTCTACCCTTAAAAAAAAAGATTACTGAGTGGAATACCCCTCTAATTGGGTAGTAGTCTCGGAATTAACTCTGTGGTTGACACAGTCTTTGTTGTCACTTTTATAGGGTCCTGTAGTTGTCAATGTTGTGGGGGTCCTGTGGCTGACACATTATCTGTGGGGTCTTCTTGCTGTCCTTGTTATGGGGGTCCAGTAGAAGATGTGGTATTTGAGGGTTTCTTTTTCAGTTATGTTTATGGGGGTTTGTGTTGTGGGGGTTCTGTGATTGACAGTCTTTGAAGGGTCACTTTTATAGGGGTCCTGTAGTTGTCAATATTGTGGGGGTTCTGTGACTGACACATTATCTGTGGGTCCTCTTGCTGACCCTGTTATGGGGTCCTGTGGTAGACACAATATTTGAGTCTTTCTCTTTTGTTATTTTTATGGGTTCCAGTATTGTCAGTGTTGTGGGGGTCCTGGCTGCAAAAGTATTTTAGGCCTCCTCTTCCTGTTACTAGTATGGGGGTCCACTGTCTGTCTCTGGACAGTACCAGGTTTATTGCTTAGTTGGCACTCTACAGAGGTCCCCAAAGAGATATGAAATTTGGGCACATGGTGACAAAGGATTGCCATAGTAGCCTTAGACTAGGAACCTGGTATGTAAGGTGACAGTACAAGGACCATTCTGGCCACCCACAAACTCATAGGCGTAGAGATGTGACACTCGTATTCAGTACACACATTACGATGCCCGTGTTTTATACGTCCATAAATGTCAGATAGGCAAGTACACTTGTAAACTGATCTGGTGACCTCAACAACCCTGCAATACAATGGGAAACAAGACAGCTGTTACCCTTACTACCCTATGAGCATGGCAAAATAAAGGTAAACGGGCATTGGGTAAAAAGTGGTTCATACACCATGTGCATCTTTATGACATGGACATGTGCCTGAGGCTGAAGACGCACATTATGTTTTTGTTGATCTTTTTGTTGCAGATTTTCCGGCTGAATCCACTCTTGGCATTGAATCAAAAAGCCGCAGCAAAGTCTCAAATGGGTGAAATTTATTAAGATTAGCATTTCCTACATCAGACTGGTGCAAAGAGTGCCTGAATTATCAAGAGGCCTCCTAATAAATCGGGAGCCAGATTGGACATACATTCCACGTACATTTCCTATATAGCCCCAGCGGTAAAAAGAGCTGTCTGCTTCTGACTCCCTACATTTTGCAAACTGGCAGCTGATCAATGGGGGTGCCAGGGGTAGGACTGATCTGATATTGATGATAAAGATGAGTGAGGTGCAGAACGGGAGTGTGATGTGTCTTTGGCACAAGAAAGGACCGTATGCCAAACACATGCCACATTATCACCCCTTTATACTAGAAAACTGGCACAGATGGGTTAATAAACTCCTGGAAGAGAATAAGTTAAAGCAACTGTCTAACCAGGAGCTCAAAAATGACATATATATCAATACCTATAGGGGATACTTACCTGCTATTTATTTTCCTAAAATTTTGCTGCTCAGTCGTGTTTTGCCTGTATTAGGGTAAAGCTGTGATCGGTGATTGCAGTTTATCTACAGTGTCTACAGGGAGTCTGATGTAGTCCGAGACACACCCCCTGCATCATCATTGGTTCAGACTGCTACTCCCTCCTTCCCTCCTCCTGCTGCTCTGCCTCCTCTGATTGGCTGCTGTGTCTAATAGACCTACGTCTGTTCCAGACTGAGCAGAAAGATTATAAAATGCGGATTACTAATCCACTAGTCAGAAAATATCATGTAATGGATAAATAGGCAAATGAGACTTGGCAAGGAGGAGTCTGGAGGGTGACTTGAATTATTAGAAAATTAGAAAATCTATACAGGACCATTGGAACTTGTGGTCTGACAATCTGGTACATGATGTAAGTCCCATGTGTCTTAAAATCATCTCAAGACTACAGGAGAAGAAAAAGTGCAGAGTCAGGCTCCAGCGAGCGGGAGATAGGCCGGCCTTGTGTGAATGGAAAAATAAGCATTCCTCTTATCGAGCACAGGCAATTCTGATGGGGAAGGGCAGGGTTATCAACCTGTACAGTCACATATCATAAAGACAGCTGGTTTTACTCATAGTAAAGGCAAGAAAAACCAAAACATCTGAAGATACCTGAGGTAAATGACATCATGATGTGCTGACTGTGACACGTCTACAAAAATTTCACACAAAGTTTTTGAAGTTTTTTTTTTAATTCTATCTTCTTTTCTGCATACACAGAATTAAATCCATTGATGTAATCCAAAAAATGATCATACAATGTCAGGGGTCTACTAGGGGCATAACTAGGGGATGATGGGTGGTGGGGTATATGCTTTGGCTCTAGAGGGGGTACTAAGATGCTAGTCTCTCTTTGCCAGGCTAGGGCAGTAATATGAGTAAAAGAATATTTATCCTATATCCATAGGATAAATAGCTGATCGGTGGGGGTCAGACCCCTGAGATCCACTCCGATTCCCCGTTATGAAATCAGCCTGACTGCAGTTGACCTCAAAGGGAACACTGCCATTGAAGTGGATGGGAGCACAAATGTGTCCCATCCAGAAAGGGGGACTCCTACATTCAGACCAGCTGCAACTGGCCCACTATCTTATGTGTTCTGACTCCCCCTCCCCTACATATACTGAATTTCAACATGCCGTATCCTCTGTTCTCTTGGAGAAAAGTCACCGCCTAAGATGGCTGCCAGTGATGGCTTACTCCTCTTCTCTGGATTGAGAACACATGCATGATTGACCAATCCAAGCATGCATTTGTATGGGGTAGATAGGAAGACTAAGTCCCAACCAAACAACCACTTGACAAACAGTTATTCAGGGTTTATGGGAACCTTTAGTCTCAAGTCATGGATGACTACCTATGACTTGAGACATAACGCCCTTCCTTATCTTTTGGGCTTTTTCAAGATATTCCAAGATGAGTGGTGCAAGATGTCCAGCTCTGAAAATAGGGACATTGTGCAAATAGCAATGCCAATTTTTTTCCCCCCAAAAGCTGATCATCTTGTGTCATATTCAGTGTTGTGCAAAAGTTTTAGGCAGTGAAAAAAATACTGCAAAATAAAAATGCTATCAGAAATAGAAGTGTTAATCTTTTTTTATTTGTCAATGAACAAGAATAAAGTGAATGAAGAAAAGAGAAATGTAAATCCCATCAATATTTGGTGTGACCTTTGCCCTTTGGAGGAGGAGTCCTGGAAGTGATGATACGGCCCCCACAGATATAGCCCTGATCTCATCATCATCCAGTCTGTCTGGGAAGACATGAAGAGACAGAAGGATTGGAGCAAGCCTACATCCACAGAAGATCTGTGCTTAGTTCTCCAAGATGGCGGGAACAACCGCCCTGCTGAGTTCTGTCAAAAACTGTCTACAAGTACCGAGAAGAACTGATGGAAGGCAAAGGGCAAAGGTCACACCAAATATTGATGGGATTTAGTTTACTCTTTTCTTCATTCACTTCATTTTGTTAATTGATAAAAAATAAACTATTAACCCTTTTATTTCTGAACGCATTCTTACTTTGCAGCCATTTTCTTCCCCTGCCTAAAACTTTTGCACCGTACTATACTACGGAACAGGCCTGTGAAATTTTGTAGACGATTTGTCCTAGTGTGTCCTACCTTAAAATAATCAGTTTGCTACCCCTATAGCCCTGTACCCCAGCAGAGTGGTCGTCGGAGCCCCCTATGGCACCCACTACCCTGGGCCCATTACCTGCTTACCCCTTCACAGCTACGCTCCTGTTCTTGAGAGCGAGCACCGTGCCTTTAATACACTTATAATGCTGCAGTCTTGTTCCTGCATTTCAGAGTATGGAAACCATTGAAAATATTTATACAAAAAAAAAAAATCTTAAAACGAATGTTTGAGTTATTTCTCCAAAAGGAACGCAGCTGTTTACTCTGCATACAAACTGCGCATTAAACACCTACTGAAGGTGCATGACATTATAGCAGCTGCCCCGCGACTCTTCAGGCCATCCACAAAACCCGCTCTGTCCTGAGCACAGCTGAGCGCTCCTAGAAGGAGAAACATGCAAATCGTCATTTTACAACTGCAGATTATATTACAAACCAGTACTGTGAATGGAAACCAGTTTCTGAAACTCTATGATACATCTTTTATGGCCCGATCCCTGGCCAGCTAGTCAATCATCCTTTCAGCATCTAGACTTACTTGCCCAAAGGCATTCTTACCATCAATAGTTATTCAAGAAGGGATTAAGATGGTTAACCCCTTCACGGCTCTGAAATGTGGAGTACTTCATACCAGGAGGGAGAACTCAACGTACTTGCAATTTGTCATTTACATTTAGATCAAGGGACTGTAAACTATACTTAAAGGTAGGACCACTTTAACCATAGGGCCAAAAGTGCACTTGCCCTTGGCCCCATGATTGTGGGGGCCCCCCTTGGGACAGCAGGACAGTCCTGCATTTGCTATCCCACTGTCCTGGGCCCAACTCCAACTCATCCACATCCTCTGGACGCTGATGGGTTGCAAACAGTGATGAAGTAGGGAGCCGTCCACTCCCTGCTTCACCATCCAGTCGCTGTCTTTGCTCCCGGTGTCCTGGGAGCAGGAGGTGCGATGTAGTGACGTCACTTATATCGTGCCTGGTACTCCCTGAAGACTTCAGTGGGCGCAACTGAAATGGGATACGAAACTGATGGGGCAACCTGGAGGGCTACATGAAACTATGGGGACAACCTAGAGGGGGGACATTAAACTGTGGGGGCAACCTGAAGGGGATCATGAAACTGTGGGGGCAACTGGAGGGGGACATTATAATATAATGTCTAAAGGGCCACAAGGAGGTGAGACAGGTTAATGTCTGAGGGGCCATAGGGGGGCAGGTTAAAGTGGGATGCATGCAGGGGCATTTGACTGTGTGATAGGCCATTGAGGGGCATTATATTGTATGGTGCCACTAGGGAGTCATTATACTATGTGAGGACCTCTAAGGCAGAGGTCCCCGACCTTTTCTTCGCCACGGCCCGGCAGGGGGGAGCGGGGCAGGAATTGGGGGGTGGAGTGGGTGGTTTAGGGGGCGGGGCTTTGGTCATATGGGGGCGTGGTTATTCACTATACAGTGCTTTAGACGAGACAGGTCAGCAATCTGGCCACAATGTTGTGGCTCCTAGCATAGCTCATGGTGGGGACCTAGTCTACAGCGCTGTACACTGAGATCCCACGCCATTAGCTATGCTAGGAGCCACAACACTGTGGCCAGATCGCCGACCCGCCCCACATAATGTGCCGGGAGCAGCCTTTACTGAGGCCAGAGGAGCGGCAAAAGACCCCTAATGGCCTGGTCCCGGTCCGCGGACCGATGGTTGGGGACCCCTGCGCTAAGGGACATTATACCGCCCACTTATGAAATCTTTGCACTGGGCCCACCGATGTGTTAAAACAGCCCTAATTAAAGGTTTTCTCCAGGAGCCTAAGGCTGGGATCACATCTACGTCAGGGGTAAACATAGTCTCTCTGCTGCCTGAAACGAACTATAGAAAGGTGCCCCCCTCCCCCAAAATAAAAAGATACCCAACCCAGCTTTTGTTGAGTGATGGGGCCCCCCATTGGCAGATCAAAAAATTCCCTTATTTGGCTCCCACATAGTATAACACCCCCTTTTTTTGGTCCCACACGATATACAAGCCCCTTTTATTTGGCCCACCACACAGTATATGACACAGTATATGTCCCCCCACACGGTATATTATCCCTTTTTTCTGACTCCTATATGATATATAAGCCCCTTTTTCTGGCCCCCCACATGGTATATGACACCCTTTTATTAGCCCACGACAAGGTATATAACCCTGCTTTTTATGGCCCCACACAGTATATGACCCACACGTAATATATGACCTCCTTTTTACCCCCCACACGTAATATATGACCTCCTTTACTTTTCCCCCACATGTAATATATGACCTCCTTTTTACCCCCCACATGTAATATATGACCTCCTTTTTACCCCCCACATGTAATATATGACCTCCTTTTTACCCCCCCGACACACACACAGTATATGACCCTCCCCCACCCAAGTATATGTTAGGCTGCTACCGATAATGTGTACTCACCCGTCCACGCTCCTGTACAGGCCACCCTCCACTGCCACCTCCAGAGCATGCTGTAGCCGATGCTGAAAAAGAGCTGGAGCGTCTTCAGCGTCGTTATGTAAGTGCAATGCCTCCTAGAGGCTGAAGCGGAGGGCGGCCTGGACAGGAGCATGGACAGGTGAGTACAAATAACAATAACACAATAAGTAGCGACTGATTTAAAAAATGATGCCCCCCCCCCCAGTTTATTCTATGAGGCGCTGCCTGAGGCCATCACCTCAGGTCACCTCATGGAAGGTGCACCCCTGCTCCAGGTGAACCCTGTTATAGTGAAAGAGGCCTGCCAGTGTCCATGTGTAACCCCTGTTATTGTGGTCCGGCTCTCCATCATTCGCCAGAGAGCTTGGCGCTACCTAGTGTAACTCCTCTCCCATGCTCACTGTTAGTTACCTGTATTATGGGGCTGATTGCACCATTATAATGATGTATTCAGCCAGCCCAGGGGCGTAACTATCGGGGTAGCAGTGGTAACGACTGCCACAGGGCCCGGAACATTACGGGGCCCGGAGCCCTGTGGCAGTCTCTACCGCGAACCCCACAATCACTGCTATCGTTATACTCCGGGGTCTTTTGAGACCCCGGAGTATAACGATCGGGGGCCCAGGGGAGGTGAGCGAACATAAAAAACACCGTAACTCACCTATCCGCCGCTCCTCAGGCTTCGGGCCTGTTTGGTGACGTCCCAGACGTCAGACGACGTCATTATGCGTCGCGACGCCGGCCTGGATCGCACGAGATCCGGTCCGAAATTGAAGATGGCCGAAGTAGCGCACGGGAGTGCACCGGAGCAAGGAAGAGGTAAGTTGCAGTGTTTTCTATGTTTCTATCCTCCCCTGGGTCTCCGATCATTATACTCTGGGGTCTGAAAAGACCCCAGAGTATAATAATCGTTCATGGGTGGTCCACTATGGGGCATAATACTGTGTGCAGGGGCCACTATGGGGCAAACTACTGTGTGCAGGGGCCACTATGGTGCAAACTACTGTTTGCAGGGGCCACTATGGGGCAAACTACTGTGTGCAGGGGCTACTATGGGGCAAACTACTGTGTGCAGGGGCCACTATGGGGCAAACTACTGTGTGCAGGGGCTACTATGGGGCAAACTACTGCGTGCAGGCGCCACTATGGGGCAAACTACTGTGTGTAGGGGCCACTATGGGGCAAACTACTGTGTGCAGTGGCCACTATGGGGCAAACTACTGTGTGCAGGGGCCACTATGGGGCAAACTACTGTGTGCAGGGGCTACTATGGGGCAAACTACTGTGTGCAGGGGCTACTATGGGGCAAACTACTGCGTGCAGCGCCACTATGGGGCAAACTACTGTGTGCAGGGGCCACTATGGGGCAAACTACTGTGTGCAGGGGCCACTATGGGTCATACTACTGTGTGCAGGGGCTACTATGGGGCAAACTACTGCGTGCAGGCGCCACTATGGGGCAAACTACTGCATGCAGGGGCCACTATGGGGCAAACTACTGTGTGCAGGGGCCACTATGGGGCAAACTACTGTGTGCAGGGGCCACTATGGGGCAAACTACTATGTACAGGGGCCACTATGGGGCATAATACCGTGTGCAGGGGCCACTATGGGGCATAATACCGTGTGCAGGGGCCACTATGGGGCATAATAGTGTGCGCAGGAATGCGGTTTGTGTGTGGGGGGGTTGGGGGCGGCGGTTTGGGGGGGCCTCATGTCAAATGTTCGCCTTGGGGCCCAGCCATTCCTAGTTACGCCACTGAGCCAGCCCCCTTAGTACAGGTAACTAGCAGCGAACACAGGAGAGGAGGGAGGAGCGACTCAGGGGCCAGGTGATAGTTCCAATCACATCACCCGGGGTCAGAACCAGCCCAAACACCTGTGGTTCATTTGCAATAGAACCTGTGGAAGTAACTATTGAAACATTCCCTGTAGAATTCCTTTAACTTAAGTATGGGCATCAGGGTGATACTGAAAAATTATGTGAACTAGGGCTACCTATTTGCCCATTATGCCCCACCCATTTTTTATTTTTTTTAATAGGCCATAATGGACCCTATTTTTTTTTACTGATACCAGCTCCTGCTCACGGCCTCCTGCACTTCCCCTTCTGCAGAAACGGAGGTGGCTGTGAGCAGGAGCGAGGATTGTTAAGTAAGGCCACGGGTCCGCAAACCCCACAAACACTGCTATCACTATACTCTGGGGTCTTTCCAGAGTATAATGATCGGAGGCCCATCGCGACGCCGGCCTGGCTCACGTGACGTCTGGTCCAATATCGAAGAGGGCCGAAAGTAGCAGGGAGTGTTCCAGAGCCAGGGAGAAGTAAGTAACATTGTTTTTTATGTTTGTCACCTCCCCTGGGTCTCCGATCATTATACTCTGGGGTCTGAAATGGGGCATAATACTATGTGAAGGGGCCACTATGGGGCATGATACTGTGTTCAGGGGCCATTATGGCGCATAATAGTGTGTGTAGGGGCCACTATGGGGCATAATAGTGTGTGCAGGGGCCACTATGGGGCATAATAGTGTGTGCAGGAATGCGGTTTGTGCGGGGGGGGGGGGCATGTCAAATGTTCACCTTAGGCCCCCCATTTTTACAGGACACCCTCCTGACCATTTACTATAATGGGCCAACCATGTGGTCTCCAGGAAAGACCAAACAAAACCAACAAAAGCAAATGTGGCACAGTCCTTCCAAAATGACACTGTCCTAGTGTTTGGCTAGTAGTACCATTAGATCACAGGTGTCAAACACAAGGCCCGCGGGCCGAATCCGGCCCGCTGCCTTCTGTTATCCAGCCCGGCACTTATCTGGCCCGCAGGGACGCGGCATTTTTTATTGTCTATGTACATTATGTAATGTAAACCAGCCCAGGACAGGCCGCTTAAAAAAAACAAAACAAAGCTACGCGATACCTGTCCTGGGCTGGTTTACAAGGCCTCTGCATGTCAGCGCAGGCGGCGATACAATGACGTCATCGCGCCTCATACGCTGACACGCAGACAAGAAGAGGAGGTGGCGGCTGCATCAAGGCATCGCAGGTAGGTGAAGATAAGTTTTTTTTATATATATAAATAGGCCGTTGCCTGCTGGAGCATCCCTGGCACGTAACGGCCTATTTACTTACCGATCCCCGCTGCTGGCGAACCCCGTCAAATACTACTATTATTATACTCCGGGGTCTTTTCAGACCCCAGAGTATAATAATCGGAGACCCAGGGGAGGTGATAAACATAAAAACCAGAGTTACTCACCTCTCCAGCGATCCGATGCTGCTCCCAGCCGGCTTCGGCCTTCTTTGGTGACGTCCCAGGCGTCACGTGAGCCAGGCCGACGTCATTATGTCGCGACGCCGGTCTGTGCGACATTGAAGAAGGCCGAACGCAGAGAGCGCACCAGGGCCCAGGTAAGTAACACTGATTTTTATGTTTGTCACCACCTGGGTCTCCGATCATTATACTCTGGGGTCTGAAAAGACCCCAGAGTATAATAATAGTTCATGGGTGGGGGGGGTCACTATGGGGCATAATACCATGTGCAGGGGCCACTATGGACTATAATACCGTTTGCAGGGGCCACTATGGGGCATAATACCAATGCAGGGGCCACTAAGGAGCATAATACCGATTGCAGGGGCCACTATGGAGCATAATAACGTGTGCAGGGGCCACTATGGAGCATAATAACGTGTGCAGTGGCCACTATGGAGCATAATACCGTGTGCAGGGGCAACTATGGAGCATAATACCGTGTGCAGGGGCAACTATGGAGCATAATACCGTGTGCAGGGGCCGCTGTGGGGCGTAATACCGTGTGCAGAGGCAACTATAGAGCATAATACCGTTTGCAGGGGTAAACAGTATTTATATAGTGCTTAATTTTTGATATATTCAGAAAAGGATGAGGATAGTATGTAACATGCCAATGTCTTAGGTTTTAACAATACATTATGTTGTTCCGGGTTGACCTCAAAGGGCTGATTGTAACAGTAGTAATGTACAAATGTAACTACTCCTTAATAGCTCGCTTAACTGTTAAGGAGAAGTTACTTTTATACATGTGTAAAATAATCTTGGCCCTTCAAGGTACCCCGTGAGGCTGAAGTGGCACCCGGAGAAAATGAGTTTGACACCCCTGCATTAGATGTTGGCTGTGTCTGGTACGCCAAGCATTCTGTTGATCGGTAGGGGTCTCATGAATTGGATACTGTTCACACATTGATGGGCCATGTTTTTTTTCCCAGGATACCTCTTGAATATTCACTGACTTTTCAGACAACTTAGTCTCATTTAATAGAGCATGTGATTCTGAACCAAAATATAATGCACTTTAATTCAAAATGTTGCTGCTTTCTGCCTATAAAACTTCTCTAAAGTTCCTACCACTAGGTGTCTCTGTTATAGCTAATTTGCAGTTCACTCCCTGTTACTAGGGAATTTTCATCTCTATAGATGCAAGACACCTTCACAGTGAGTGGAGGAGGAGGTTCTTTTTTCTCTTCAAATAGTGAATGCAGATGGGAGGGGTTGATTCTACTCACAGCACCTCTGCAAACTGCTTTCTCTGCACAAAGGTCTGAACATTCTGTACATTTCACAGCTTACAATGTAAGAAAAGTCTTCTATGTAGGTGTATCTACTTCTGGCTGCTTGTGTGGTTACAGATGGGATAGTATTCACAGACAGCAGCAGCTTTCCTGACAGTGCTCATGGATTGCTCTTTTCCTGTGTCATGCCTGCATGTATTTGCCAGCTCATGTACTGCACTCCAGCAGACTTTAACAGATTTTCCATTGAGTACTTCAGGAAACATAGGCAACAACCCCCGTAATGGCAGAAAATTCAAAAATAAAAAAAAAATTATTTTTTTTTTATTTGTGTCTTTTTGACACAATCCAGGAGCAGAGGTTAAGATTTATTTTTCTTGGATTTCCTAGAGTTTCATGGCAATTATATTCTGTGCACAATTACGCTGCGACTGAATGTATGTAACGTCCGCCTAATGAATTGCACTT
Source organism: Leptodactylus fallax (assembly GCA_947044405.1). Taxonomy (NCBI): domain Eukaryota; kingdom Metazoa; phylum Chordata; class Amphibia; order Anura; family Leptodactylidae; genus Leptodactylus; species Leptodactylus fallax. The sequence goes on along the minus strand of CAMRHE010000495.1, from coordinate 1,094,297 downwards.
GGAGATGAATGAAGTTTGACAGGTCCCAGGGTGCAGGAACAGCAAATGTTTTCAGCCCAGGGAGTGCTTGAGTTTGTTTTAGGACAGATGAAGACAGGAGAGCAAAGGTTATTCTTCACTTCTCAATATTTTTCTATCGGCTGATTGTTCCATGATGGAATTCACTGATGTAAACTAAGGTCAATGGACTCCAAGATGTGGGAACAGCAACAATGGCAGAGAATACTAGAGAACTCATCATCTATGGAGGAGACGTTGGAGGTCATATATGACATATGTGGGTAGAATGGGGATAACGGTATAGCAAAGATAAAAATTAGGCCCTTTCCTTGAGCTGCTTAACACTGTTACATACACACGTGGACAAAATTGTTGGTACCCCTCGTTTAATGAAAGAAAAACCCACAATGGTTACAGAAATAACTTGAATCTGACAAAAGTAATTTGCCAAACTACATGTTGACAAGCCACAAAGCTTCTAGGAGAATGTCCTATGGACAGATGAGACAAAAATCAAATTTTTTGGCAAGGCACATCAGCTCTATGTTCACAGACAGAAAAATGAAGCATATCTTTCTTGAAAAGAACACTGTCCCTACTGTGAAACATGGAGGAGGCTCTGTTAAGTTCTGGGGCTGCTTTGCTGCATCTGGCACAGGGTGTCTTGAATCTGTGCAGGGTACAATGAAATCTCAAGACTATCAATGGATTCTAGAGAGAAATGTGCTGCCCAGTGTCAGAAAGCTTGGTCTCAGTCACAGGTCATGGGTCTTGCAACCGGATAATGACCCAAAACACACAGCTAAAAACACCCAAGAATGGCTGAGAGGAAAACATTGGACTATTCTGAAGTGGCCTTCTATGAGCCCTGACCTAAATCCTATTGAGCATCTTTGGAAGGAGCTGAAACATGCCGTCTGGAAAAGGCACCCTTCAAACCCGAGACAACTGGAGCAGTTTGCTCATGAGGAGTGACCAAAATACCTGCTGAGAGGTGCAGAAGTCTCATTGACAGTTACAGGAATCGTTTGATTGCAGGGATTGCCTCAAAAGGTTGTGCAACAAAATATTAAGTTAAGGGAACCAGCATTTCTGTCCAGGCCTGTTTCATGAGTTTTCTTTTTTTAAAAATTCTGTTGAAGCCTGGTTGAATAGTAATGTCTGACTTTCATTTGTTCATTTTCATAGAATTTTTATATATTATTACTTTTGTCAGATTCAAGTTATTTCTGTGACCATTGTGGGCTTTTCTTTCATTAAGCGAGGGGTACCAACAATTTTGTCCACGTATGTATCTAACCAGTAACCACACAGGACAGGAGACCCTGGTATCCCTGCCCAGAGGAATAGCTTAAAAAAGGTGGAGGCTATGGTTTTGCTCCCATCCCATTTAAGGACTTCATTAAATTTTCTACCCCAGGCAGGGATTGAATTGGGCATAAAACTAATCTAAGAAATTCCCCCTGTCTCCAGAGACCCCAGAAGAGCCCCATTGGCTGCCTTAATGGTACATAAACCCTCCAGTTCAAAGACCAGGTCCTGCAGAAGTCAACCTCGGAGGCAACTGAGAGTTCACTTTCCCCAAGAAGCACTCGAGATGTTCACTTTCCCCAAGAAATTGATGGCCATCCATTGAGTTCTATGGACTTGAGATCCAAGCCAGATGCAGAAGTTAGCTCTGAGGCATACGTAGCAAAGAGGCAGCTGCATGGGCTGCCTCTTTGCTACGTATGTCCTTGTTGTCGGACAACCCCTACAAGTCCCCCAAAAGTCAATCTAGGATGTCGAATAAGTGGCTGTTCTCATGGGGGGTCTTTCAGATCAGCCATTGAAACCTTTGGACAGCCATTGATTTATATTGACCCGTGTGGACCTCTACAGTATATACTATTAAACACCAGTATATATAAGCCCAATTATGACGACTAGATGAGGCATTTAGAATAAAACCACTCCATGCACTCATATTGTAGCATACTAAGGGTGCAGAGGGTATTCCAGATGTTCCTTGGTGATGAGACCTATCTTAGTGGCACACCCTGATCTAACTAATACTGTCCTAATCCATAATGTCTGCTATGATAAATGTGTTTGCTCATTTCAGTTTTGACAGACTGGTGATATACTCTCAGGAACCAATGCCAACACTTGGCCCAAGAGCTAGTGGGCAAATACGTTTTATGTTGACAATAGGAAGTTGTTATATCAATAAACACCTAGATATGTCGCCATAGTGACTCCTCCGTTGTATCCTGGCCTGAGCTGATAAATGGGAACATTTGGAGATAAGTAGATGCTGTGTAACTAATGGCTGTATAGGAAAGAGCCCTGCTGGAGAAGACAAGAAACACCAGTCAGATAAGAGGCTTCTACTACTGGTCCACGTCCATATTCTTAAATGGATATTCCCACTTTATAAAACGGTGGCATGTTTTTGGGATTTCCATTAATTTATGATCAGTGGGATTCTGACCATACCAATCCTGAGGATGAAGGGGCCCAGAGAATTCAAGTGAATGGGATACACTACAGCATCCTGTAAAGGGAAAAAGTACAAGAGGACCAAGTGTTACATTCATTCTCAGGATTGGCTGAGGGTCCCAAAAATCAGACCCTCACAATCATAAGGTGATATCTTACCTTGGCAACATAAAATGGGAATATTCCTTTAAAGAGGACCCTTCACCAAGTCCAGTTTCTTCCATCATTTATTAGTAGCTGCTTCACTGATTCCAGCACAGTTGGAATTTTTTCTCTAGCCCCCATCATTCCTGAGCAATAAGTGCCGTTAGTTTTGGTGCGTGATATGTTATTTAGTCTCTGTACAGTCTGGTGGGCGGTGTCAGGCAGGAGCAGACACTGAGCTCTGACATTGGCTGCCTCTGATTGGAGCTCTGAATAACACCCCCCACATGACATTACAGAGTCTAAATAGCAAAAAACTAACTGCACTGACTGCTCAGGAATGGTGGGAGCTAAAGAAAAAAATTCCAACTTTGCTAAAATTAATGGAGCATTGTCTATTGAAGTATACAAATAACTGGAGTTGGTAGGTGTGGTGAAAAGTCCTCTTTAAATGCTGGTGCCTTATGGACCTCTTTAAATGCAGGTGTCCTATGGACCTCCAATTGGAGGAATTTACCATTCTATTTGGGTGTAGAAAAGAAAACGTGTGACTTTTTTCACCTCTTTTTACTTTTGGAAAGTGGTGAGAAGAGTGAGCCAGATTATCCAGGAGCTGGTGTGCTCTACCTCTTTTGACAGATTTGGATGGTGACTCACATTGTAGCACAAAACTAGAGCAAATTTCATTTTTTATCTTTAGGATAGCCCAAGATGAGACAATCTTTTAAGAGAAATGCTCTGCTTAATAAATCTGGCCCATTTTACCCCTACAGACAGTATGAGATGACAGTCTTAATGAATATTCCCTATAGACTTCTAAGGGCCAATATTGCCAATATGTGTCTCTCATTGTATATGTAGGTAAATATGATGGCTATTTATTAGGGCCGGTTCACATCTGCGTTCGGCATTTCGTTCGGGGATTCCACTTGGGGACCCCCCAAATGGAAACCTATATGCATAGAAAAGCGGTTTACCGAAGCAAACCTGCGGACCCCATAGACTATAATGGGGTCCATGTGGCTTTCTCTCAATTTCCGCACAAAGCATGCGGAGAGGAAAGTGTTGCTTGCAGCACTTTTCTCTCCGTTTGCTTCGTGCAGAAACCGAGTAGAAACCACACGGACCCCATTATAGTCTATGGGGTCCGTGTGGTTTTCCAGATAAACCGCTTGCAATGCATATAGGTTTCCGTTCGGGGGGTCCCCAAGCAGATTCCTTGAACAGAATGCCGAACGCAGATGTGAACCGGCCTTTACTGTACCTAAATATTTGTAGTACTTACCTTCAGGATTCCCTTTGTGCCTTACAGTGTCCAAGCATGTGGTAAATATAATGTGACAATGTGACAACTTTTTATGGTAAGCCAGAAATGTGCTCAAAGTAGTTGTCATTTCCCTCCCCCAACTACTCTTGGCAGCTCATACAGAGTGCATTGCTCAGCAGGGAGCAACAAAGAACACAGATCAATCTTAAGGCTAAGGCCCCTTGTAGCCGGTCGCAGCGAAAATGTGCATAGGGAAAAACTGAGGTGGAAACACATAGCAGTTTTTCGTGAGCTTTTTCCAGAAAGTCTTTCTGTTTCAATTATACCTATAGGAAAACCGCCAGAAAACTCCTTTAAATCTGTAACTTACTAATAATGTTAAAGTGTATACCCAATTTTGTCAACAGTAACTCCAGCTTAGCTGCATTCAGTGGCATAACAATCGTGGTTACAGGGGGTGCGACTGTGACCAGGGATGGAGGGATACAGGGCCCGCGGCCATCTGGAAATGGCCGGGGGCCCAGGACAACCATGATAGTGGTCGGGGAAAGCTTGGTTCCCCGACCGCTATACATGTTGTTAATAGAAAGGGGCCTGGCTGGGGGGCGTGGCCTGGACGCGCATGGAATAGCACGCGCGCAGGTCCTTCTCCGCTCCTCCGCTCGCTACTGAGACCCGTGGACCCCTCAGCAAGCGCAGTATGGGCAAGCGCTTACCGAGGAAAGTGGCCCCGGGCACCCCAGCGCCCATGGAGAGGTCTGGGGGGGCCACCCTGGACGCCTTTCTGGCCCAGCGGCCTTCTCTACCGGGCCAGGCTGCTGCGGGGCGGCCATCTTGGATTTCCTCCGCTCTCCAGGCACTGGGGTCGCAGCGCAGCTTCTCTCCTCCCACGCTCCCCCTGTCAGCCAGCGGAGCGCCGCTTCAACAGAGATCCCTGTCGGCGCCTGGGCAACCCAGAGTTTCCCCAGCACGAGTACTCCCACAGTCTCCTCACCCTGGGATGTCCCAGCAACTACATTCTGCTTCACCAGCACTCCTGGCAGAGCGGCATGAGAGGACCCCGGATGTCTCCAGCTTCTCAAGGAGTTCTGAGGTCAGTGGCTCTGCTCCCTCCTACACCGCTGATGAGTTGCAGCCTGTGGCCACAGATCTGGTCTCTGTGGCCCCCCAGCTACTATCTTTCCCCATCGCCCCCCCCTCCATAGCTCAGAGGGGGATGGCGTGGTGAAGGACGCTGGCGTAGGGGCTCCTCTGCCCCACACTCCCAAGTATTATGGCTCTCCCCCTCCAGTCCTGTACCCCCAGAGCTGCATTCCAGGCCCATCTTCAGCACCATCATCCATGGCGGACCTTCTTCCTCAACTTACTACTAAACAAGACCTTAAAAGTATGGTTGCGGAAATCACAGCATCCTTCCGATCTGAAATTGCTACCCTCCGCACTGATTTACACTCCATTGCTAACCGAATGGACACGCTGGAGAATGACCATGACACTACCAGGGCCTATGTTGCCTCACTGCATGATACTACCACTGACCAGGGTTCAGCTATACGGAACATGCAACGCCACTTGGAGGATCTTGACAACAGGGGCCGGCGCAACAATATACGCGTCAAGGGACTCCCAGAGGCTGACCAATCTGAGGATCTGCCTGCTCTGCTGGAGGCTGTCTTCAACACTATACTGCAGGAGCCCCCGTCCCACAAAATTAAGTTTGATAGGGCACATCGAGCCCTTCGACCCAGAGGATCTTCCGCCACACCCCGTGATGTCATCTGCTGCCTCCACGACTTCACCCTTAAAGAGGCTATAATGAGCAAAGTGCGCAAACTCAAAGACTTCGAGTTTCAGGGAGCTCAACTACAATTCTATCAGGATCTGTCGCGAATCACCCTCCAGAAACGCCGCCATCTCCGACCCCTCCTCCAGATTCTTCAGGAGCACCAAATTCCTTACCGGTGGGGATTTCCGTTTTCTCTCATTGCTCGTAGGGATGGTCGCTCCTCTACGCTTCGCTCCTTTGCGGATTTGCCTCTCTTCTGTGACCTATTGGATGTTCCCCTGCCAGATTTAACAGACTGGGAGCTATTCTCTCCACCCCCCTCCCCCACCACCGGTTTGGCAACGATTGGAGCCCAGACGACGTCATGCGCCCTCCGCGGTGGTGACCACTCGGAGGCCCCGGCTGGAGACTGATCCCCCTATGTTTGCTTCTCTTTTTTTCTTTTTTTAGGTCTACGGGTCTCATCTATTATGCTTATTATTGGATTGTTTTAGCGGAGTGGGGGCGGGGTGGGGTCCCGGTGACTCCCCTTCCATCCTTCTTTTTACTGGTGGTTGGGGATCCACCGCCTCCCCTCCGACCTCCTGTCCACGCTCTCCCCCCTAAGGGGATACTTGGACTGTGCGGCCATTGATCCTGATTGGACCTCTGGCTGCCCTCACTGGTCCCCAGGCGAGTGACTTAGCCTCGCCCACAAAGTATTGTTTAACTGTTCTTATTTTTACTTTGTCATTTATGATGTCTTTTGCCTCTTTTGCTCTCTTGGCGTCTTAACGAAACACTGCTCAAATCACCGACCTCCCTCGAGACCCTGCGCACACACTTGATAGATTATTTTAGGGACAACTTAGGCTCGGTAGACTCTCTTGCCATTCTCTGGGAAGCCCATAAGGCGGTCATGAGAGGATGCTGTATCGCATTGGCTTCTAGGCTTAAAAGGGACAGACAGGCCCAGGAACAGCTCCTCCAAGCCCGTATTCGGTCCCTTACGACGACTTTGGCAGCGCATCCATCCCTGGGGGTTCTTCGCCGTTTGGTCCTGGCCCGGGCGGACCTCCGTGATTTGGAGACCCGCCATGTGGAACGACTTCTCCTTTATACCCGTCAGAGGTTTTTTGAACGAGGTAATAAATCTCATACCCTCCTGGCAGGAACCCTCAGGGATCATCGGGCCTCTTCCACACCACACTCTGTCCGTGACCCCGTGGGTACTCTTCAACATCACCCTGATGCTGTGGCGCTGGCGTTCCACTCTTACTACTCTAAGCTGTATGACTTACCCCCCCCACGAGCACTACTCCCTGGGGATGACTCAACACTGCTGGAAGACTATTTAAAGGATTGTTGTCTCCCACGCCTTCCTCCTGAGGACTTAACCTCCCTGAACACCCCCATCACGAAGGAGGAACTAGAAGGGGTCCTGAGGGACCTCCCAAATGGGAAAGCCCCAGGCCCAGATGGGTTCACTTACAATTATTATAAGGTTTTCCAGGGTGAACTCTCTGCTCATCTATTGTCCCTCTTCAATTCCTTCCTTTCAGGTTCCCCTATACCCCCGACTATGCTCTCTTCACTACTCACATTGGTCCCTAAACCGGGTACGGACTTGCAGGATTGTGCTAACTACCGACCGATTGCTTTGCTGAACACGGATCTGAAACTTTTCACCAAACTCTTAGCCAATAGACTGAATGCTTGGCTCCCTCTGCTTGTCCATAAGGACCAGGTGGGATTCATCCCCTGTTGTCAGGGTGGTGACAACACCAGGAGGACTGTGGATTTGGTGGAGGTGGCCAATCATTATTCTACCCCGGCCCTTCTCTTGAGCCTGGACGCTGAAAAGGTTTTTGACCGTTTATGCATGCTACGCTTAAGGCGTTCGGGCTTACGGGACCGTTTCTCACAGCTATCCAGGCCCTTTACTCCTTACCCTCAGCAGCAATTAAGCTTCCCCATGCATCTTCGCCCTCCTTCCCTATTCGAAATGGCACTAGGCAGGGTTGCCCCCTGTCACCCATCATATTTGCCCTCTGCATTGAACCGCTAGCGGCCAAGATTAGGCGAGACCCTAATATCAAGGGGATCATGGTCCAAGATAAGGAATTTAAGGTATCTCTCTTCGCAGACGATGTACTCCTCACTCTCACCTCCCCTCATACTACCCTTCCAAACTTGCTGCGCTCGCTGGAGACCTATGGTGATCTCTCAGGGTATAAGGTGAACCCCCGCGAAGACTGAGGCACTCCCACTTAACATCCCACGGGACCTTCTCCTTCTCCTCCGCAGTAATTACGATTTCCAGTGGCGGGAGTCCTCTATCCGCTACCTGGGAGTCCATATATCCACCTCCTATGCGACCCTCTACTCGGCAAACTACCCGCGGTTGTTTTGTGAGCTAAGAGCCCTATTGGACAAATGGCAACCCTTGCCTATCTCCCTTTTGGGGAGAATTGCTGCGGTCAAGATGACTCTCCTCCCGAAGCTACTGTATTTTTTCGAGACGCTCCCGGTCGCGATACCTCGGGGAGAATTATGGAACCTACAGAAAGCTATCTTCCAGTTTATCTGGCAAGCAAAACGACACCGAATACCTAGATCTGTTATGCTGGCGGATAGGGGGTCTGGGGGAATGGCTGTCCCACATTTGTTACATTATTACTGGGTGGCCCACTTATGCCATATCCCATTCTGGGCGGCTATGCCAGCATACACCAGATGGGTGCAGATAGAGAAGCTATGGCTGGCACCCATGCATCCTAACGCGCTTCTGTGGGTCAGCTCCCCCCACCCCCCCTGCCTCGTACCTGTTGGGCCCCATTCGGTTTACTAGATCTATCTGGTCTACCTGTTGTGCTAGATTCTCCCTGATGTCCCCGCGCTCATCTATGGTCTCCATACTATACAACCCCCTTCTCCCGGAGAGCCTGACTTCTGCCATGACTAAAGTGTGGTCTGAAGCTGGCCTTTACCGGATTGCTGATATGGTTGACCCTGGAACCTTGGAACTCAGGTCCTTTGCTCATCTTACAGCTAATCAAAACCTGCCAGGTACTGAATGGTTCCATTACTTGCAGGTGGTTCACTTTGTCCGCTCCCTCCATGGGTCTCTTAAGGTGTCACTCCCCACCGCTTTTGAAAAGATTTGCCGTGCAGGCACGTCCACTAGGGGCTTTATATCCTCTATTTACCAACTTCTTAACTCACAAACTACAGGCTCTCCTGTTAATCATCGCTATATGCTTAAATGGGAGGAGGCGGTGGGTAAACCCATCTCCCAGGAACAGTGGCGGATTGTATGGTCTCGGGCCCAGAAATCATCTCAGTGCATTACATTTAGGGAAACGCAGTATAAGCTGTTGATGCATTGGTATCACACTCCGGCTCTCCTCCATGCTTTAAACCCATTGGTTCCCCCATGGTGCTGGCGCTGTGGAGCTGCGGTGGGTACCCTGCACCATATCTTTTGGACGTGCCCTCTCATCCTCGGTTTCTGGAGGGAGGTCAGGACTCTGACGACTGCTCTCTTTTTGCAAGAGGTTCCTCTTGACCCTCTTCTTTATCTCCTGAACCTTCCCCCCAGACACCTGAGCAATAAGTCATCCAGGCTTTTCTTGCATCTTTGTACTGCAGCTAAAACTCTCATAGCTAGAAACTGGAAGAAAGTGAGTCCCCCATCTAGTCTTGAGCTTGTGGCTAGAATGAAGGATGTGAGGAGTCTTGAATACCTGACTGCTGGCCTACATAATTCACGGGAAGCCTTTGGGGCTATTTGGGCACCCTGGGACATGTATTGTACATCACAGGGTCTCTGATCTCTAGTCCTCTCCTTCCCTCCCCCCCCTTCCCTTTGGTCCTACCCTTGTCTTCTTAACCCCTCCATTCCCCCCTCCCTTGTTCACTGCTTAATTTAAATGCATATTGCTTAAGGGGGAGGAGGCAGATAACCTCTATTTACCTCAATGCTTCCTGTTTGTTTGATTATTATTGTTTTTTTGTTTTTTTCTTTATTCCTTGTTAATGAAAAATGTTTCAATAAAATTACAGTTATATAAAAAAGAAAGGGGCCTGGCTATCGTCGATTCCCTTTCCAATAGATGCCAGCCCAAGGGAAGTTCCTCTCTGGTGCTCTTCTGGCCTGTGACTGAGGTCATGCGGGGTGCGCCAGCGTAATGACATCATTGCGCTCCACGTGACTGCTGAGGCCCAATTACAGGCCCCAGCAGTGACGTCTGGGGCGTGTGACCTCAGTCGCCAGGCAGAAGAGGACCAAGGAAGATGCTGAAGACAGCAAGACGGAGCGAGGATGCCCAGGAGAGGTGAGTCAAGGTGAGTATAAGTGTTGGTTAATTTTAATAACTTCCTCTGGGCCTCTACTTATTATACTCTGGGGGCTGAGGTGACCCCAGAATATAATAATAGCACCAGCTCTAGGGGGACTCTTGGGAGCATATAATACTGTGTGGGGGCCAATGTGGAGCATATAATACTGTGTGTGGGCCACTGTGGAGCATATATCGTGTGAAAGCCACTGTGTAGCGTTTAATACTGTGTGGGGCCACTGTGGAGCATATAATATTGTGTGGCGGCCACTGTGGAGATTATAATACTATGTGGGGGCCACTATGAAGCATATAATACTGTGTGGAGGCCACGGTAGAACATATAATAATGTGTGGGGCCACTCTGGGGCATATAATACTGTGTGGGGGCCACTGTGGAGCATATAATACAGTGTGGGGGCCACTGTGGGGCATATAATACTGTGTGGGGCCACTGTGGAGCATATAATACTGTGTGGGGGTCACTGTGGAGTATATAATACTGTATGGGGTCCACTGTGGAGCATATAATATTGTGTGGCGGCCACTGTGGAGATTATAAGTCTGTGTGGAGGCCACTATGGAGCATATAATACTGTGTGGAGGCCACGGTAGAACATATAATAATGTGTGGGGGCCACTGTGGGGCATATAATACTGTGTGGGGGCCACTGTGGAGCATATAATACTGTGTGAGGGTCACTGTGGAGTATATAATACTGTATGGGGTCCACTGTGGAGCATATAATGATGTGTGGGGGCCACTGAGGGGCATATAATACTGTGTGGGGGCCACTGTGGAGTATATTATACTGTCCCAGTATTGTTTACATGTCTGGCGCTGCGCTGCTCACTCACCATATTCTTGATAACTGCAGTTGCGGGTACTACAGCTGTATCCCTTTCAAGTATCTGAGATATCACTGCAGCACCCATAACTGTCACTATCAAGAATTCGCTCTAGGGAGTGGGTAGGGGGCCCCAGAAAAAAGTTTGCATCGGGGCCCACAAGACTTTAGTAACGCCACTGGCTGCATTGTCTGTTGGAGTCTAAGATAGCCAGAAACGCACTACCTGTCTCGTAAGTGACAATATTGTGGGACATCTGTAGCTTGTTATGGGAGAGATATGTACAGTAGATGTCAATGTTATGGCGGCATCTGTGTCTATCACAGTTGTTGGGGATGTCTGTGGTTATCTTTGTTGTGGAGTATTAATTATAGTGGGACATCTGGGCTTGCCACAGGCTATAACATGGGCATCTGTGGCTAATCCGATCTACAGTCTAAAGTTGGCACATGTAGAACCTCAGCGAGATATTTTTAGGATTACTGATTATGTCTGTGCTATTTTTTCCAGTAAAATGACAGATGCCATGACCTAGCATTGACGAACTCCATTATAAGTCAAAGTGGTCCATCGAACATCATCGGTGTCTGTCATATGATGGGCCACACACTCCATCATTTTCCTGATTCTATATTGGTACAGAAAACTGGAAATGTCAAGACATATGTGAACTTAGGCCATACTTATCAACTGTCCCGAATTTTCTGGGGGTAGTTCTAATTTTCAGGAACAGTTTTGGCAAATTCAGTATATCCTGGTCATAAAAGGCGCTATGACATATGAAGTTGACCCCAGGGCCCTGGTTGGTTTAAGATCAGAACAGGTGCACAAGACAGGACCAGGGAGACTTAAAAGTGGGTAAGTATGTAAGCCCCAATAAGGAATAAAGGTCTTACACTTTATAGAGCCATCATATGACTTTCTCATGCCCAGAACAAAAAGGATTGTGCAGTCGGATTTCAATTGCCCTATCCTTATATGTCCAACATCTTCAGTCATATGAGTGTTGGGAGGCCTCCAAACATTAGATGGTTGGCCCAACCCATCGGAATTGGCGGGTTTGGTCGGTACACATCTTTATAAACTTTAGACTCATTGTTCAGCCCTTGTGGGACTGGTCTAGTTCATTGGTGGTTGGAAGACCACTTGAGCCTTGCTTGACAAAAAGTAATTCGCAAGCCAGTAATTTTTTGAGCACCTCTAGTCTAGATTTAGAAGAAAGCAGTAATAAATACATTTTTAGTGCAAGTTCTACTTATTACTTAGCCCACCTGAGCCCAATTCTCTAGAGGGCAGAACCCCTTGGGGAACAGGTCCAGTTCATTGTGGTCATCAGAATGCGTGGTCGGCATGGTTGACAGAAATTAATTTGCAAGCCAGTAACACCACTGCTCTAGATTTATTAGTAAGCCCCCCTGATCCCATCTTACTAGGGGGCAGCACTGGGCATTCGACATCAATTATTCCGGATTGACTTAGCCATGCAGAACAGTTGCTCAAATTATTATTTTTTGGGTCTCTGCCTAAAGTTTCCAAACAAAAGTATCCAGTCTTATCTGGGACATCAGGACGGGCTCCAAATCAGGCTTAGGAGCAGCATATGCGCAAAATATGCCACATCGATGTAATTAAAAAGGGCAAATGTCTAAGTGCCCCCGTGAATGGCGGCCACCTGCTTGTGGAGACAGCCTGCGTCCTCTGGCCACGTGCTCCCATCTGTTTGATAAACGCGCAGAGTATTTAACAGAGGAACAATTATTCAACCTCCTTTCCTGTTAATTAGATCGTGGCCGAGTATTTCAATGAAGCTCTCGGCCAAAGAAGCAAACACCGCTAAGATAATGGAATACCAAGTCGGGGTCATGGTTCATTGTCAGCTCGCTGCCAACCATTGCTGGATCTGAAGAGCTTAGAGCGGTACAGAGGAAACACAGAGGTCACAAGACAAAACAAGGATCTCCGGAGCTGTTCCCCTTATCAATTGGACCTTTTTTTTTTTTTTTCAAACTGGCTAATTTCCCAGAACAAACACCAAGATCCAAACAGAACAAAAGACAATGCTGTGTATCTTCAGCAGGGATCTGAGCTGTCAGCGTGTAAATTAAGGTGCTACCTGCTTATATAATCTCAGAGGCACATTTAACCCCTTCACAACAAGGGCATGTGATATAAACTTATTAATGTCAGTATCTGGGCATAACCATTCAAATAACAAGATTTCACTAGATCTAGATAAATGGATAGATAGATAGATAGATAGATAGATAGATAGATAATAGATAGATAGATAGATAGATGGCTTGACAAAGGTTCTTAGGAGCTGGAACGTTGCAGACATGGAATAAATTTCACCATTGATTTGTGAAGGAGAGCTGCCTTTTTCTTTGGATAGATAGATAGATAGATAGATAGATAGATAGATAGATAGATAGATAAGATAGATAATAGATAGATAGATATGATATATAGATAGATAGATAGATAGATAGATAGATAGATAGATAGATGATAGATAGATAGATAGATAGATAGATAGATAGATAGATAGATAGATAATAGATAGATAGATATGATAGATAGATAGATAGATAGATAGATAGAATGATAGAGATAGATAGATAGATAGATAGATAGATAGATAGATAATAGAGTGATACATTTGAAAATAATAAAATCTACTATGTAACTATAAATAGATTGATAGATAGTATAGGATAGATAGGATGACTGCAAAGGTACATACAGTACACTATGTCACTAATCAGCCCCACAACAATATGTAAGTGGTTTAAAAGTGATTTTGGTGGTGTGAACACTATTTAGGGGTGGAGCTTAAAGGGTACCCTAGTTTTCATGAAAAGATGAAATATGTGCAGGGTCTTGCTGGGCAGTCTGTTCTTTGAATGTATAAGCCTTCATACATGGTGTTTTATCAGTTTTTCTGTGGCTAATAATCATATTATGGCTGATACACAGTTTACATTTCTGTACAATAAGATATAGTCTGCCCCCCTCCCACATCCATTGCTGATAATGTTAGGCCATTCTGCCAGGAATATCTAAAATTGCAAGCAAATACCTGAGAAAAGCCCAAGTGACCATAATATCCAGGAAACCCAAGTGACCAAAAGTCCAGGAACACTGGACTGCAAATACAGGGCAATGCATACAACCAAGCAGATAAAATACAAGAAAAAAAAATCTATTACAGTCAGTATAGCTGCTGCGGTCTGTGCATAATATCCCATCTATTACCACACAAGCAACCAGAAGTAGTTACGCGTACATAGAAGTCTTTTCTTACATTGCAAACTGTGAAATTTGCAGAATTCTCAGTCTTTTGCACAGAGCTACAGTTTGCAGACATGTCTGTGCAGACTGTGAGGAGAATCAACCCCTCCATTCATTGTGTGAAGAGAGAAAAAGCTTCCTACGCATACTGTGATAAGCAAGACGGAATGGAATGTATCTATGGACGGACTTGCTTAGTAACAAAATAGTGAACAGTAAATTAGCTAGAAGGGAGACACCTAGTGGCAGGAACTTTAGAGAGGCTTTTCAGGCAGAAATTCAAAATTTTTTTAAAAAAAAAAAAATTAATTTTTGCCCTAGAATCACATGATCTTGAAATGAGACTAAGTTGTTTGAAGAGTTAGTGACCATTTAAAGAAAAAACGACATGTAAGTCAATGACATGCTATGTATTTTCCCCAAATCTTGCTACTTGTTGGCTTTTTAGCTCAGCTCCATTAATGCTGTGATCTGTGACTACAGCTTGGCTACAGTATAGGGAGTCTGAGACACACCCACATCTTGTCATTGGTTCAGGAGGTTGTTTGGATTACAAACAACCAGTCAGCAAAAAGGTGATCATCGGGTAAATGTCGCATATACGGAGGGAAATGACCTTAGTAAGAGGGGGCCTGGAAGGTCACTTTCATCTTCTAAACCAGGATGTCTCCCAGTCAGAGATTGACCAATATGCTTCACGGAAAACCATATATCCTGTTGACTCCTCCAGATAACAGCTAAGAATACAGACAATGCCCAGTGAGACCGTCAGTAGCAGTTTCTTTACCTGGAAATTTCTTAAAATAAGAGGCCGAATAAAGGTGAGTGGCATGGGACAATGGATGTATGAGCAAAATATTCTACTCAAGGCTGGTAGAGTGTGCTGGAGTATGCATTATAACGTGTGGGGTACAGAAATGGGGCCCTGGCAACAAGCAAAGTGGGGCTCTTCTGCTTGAAATTTCTCAAAAATCTCAGATTACATTATACCACCATATATCATATAATGGCAAGATAATACTGCCATATGAAAGCCACATAACACTGCCATATGGTGCCCAAATGCAAATAATCCATATAGTTTAGATATAAAACTACAATTCACTTCTCATATAATGTGAGTGGTTTTAATCTGTTTCTGGGGTTCCCATCTTGGGTGAGTTAGTAAACAGAGACCCTGGATAAATGGCCCATTTGGCATACCCTAAATTAGGCATGATTATGCCTCCTCTAGGAGTTTTCATCCAGTGCTATTGCCAAACGCAATAGTCGGCAATAGTTTGCATGTCGTTCTCAAACCATGGGAGATATGGGCTTTCTCTATTCTATTCACTACCTGTAGGTTATCAGGAAAAGGGGGCAGAGAAAATGGAGTGACATATGCCTTGAGGATCAGACTACATAGGATTTAGTTGTAGTCTGTAACCATGGAGACACCTAAATCTGCATAGATGCTGTATGAAAAAAAAATGAGACGCTACAATTCTTGGAAACCACAGGGATCCTGGTACATGGTTACCTAACTATTGGATGCTCCCTATACTATTGTGTACCACTAACTATGAGGCTATCAAAGTATTACTAAGTCTTGGCATTAAAGGGGCTCTCTAAGGATTTTGGATGGGTCACTTGGACCCAGTGTTGACCTGTATTCTTTGGTGGGTCCAAGCTCTAACACGATAATGGTCCAGCAGAAGACACCACAGGTTACTATGGTATATTTTATCTGGTGGGCCCAAGGAACCTCAACGCAACACTGCCCAGAACTCTTATCGATCAGTTGATCTGACTGCTGGAAGCTATATTGACTCTGTTCCTATTCAGTTGAGCTGCAGTTCCCTGGTGCCACCACTACAGTGTACAGCTCAGTAGCCGTTGCACTTGGAACTGCAGCTCTGCTGCCATCCTCAAAAATAGGAGTAGAGCTGTGTCCGGTCATATACACTGTATACAGTTTCCAACAGTCAAATCAGCTAATCGGTGAAGGATCCAAGTGTCGGACCCTCAACGATCAGACACTGCTGACCTATCCTGTTGATAGGTATTCCCATTTGGCATATTTATGAAATATGCACAGGACATGCCATGAATTTGCAATAGATGTGAGCTCCACAGCGGGAAACTCCACCTATCTCAAGAAATGGGTCCCTTGACCACCATCTCCGTGGTTGATCGGAAAGGAGCGATGGGCAGGAATTCACAGGTCTCTCCATTCATGTTTATGAGAGTTCCAAAAATGGCCAAAGCTACCTGGGAATACTCCTTTAAATGTGACCAATGAAAGTTGGCCAAACCTGCCAATTTTGGTGGGACCAGACAATTATCTAATGTGTATCATTTGCAAATAATCCAAACAAAACCAAGTTGCATGTGTATTGGAAACAGGAATAGCTGTCGACCAAATTAATGAGTATCGAAGGTTTATGAGAACCTTTACAGCCACTACTGTAGTAATAGATCTTTCAAGACTGTAGGTGGGAGTTTTGGTAGATGGATAGATAGATAGATAGATAGATAGATAGATAGATAGATAGATAAATATTTTATTGAGCCACATAAATCCTCAAAAATTAGGATATGTAATTTTTTTTTATTTTGCCCATTTCAATAAAAAAAAAATTCCAAAAATGATGTCGGTGATTATAATGCTTGACTGGTGGTTTAACTGGTAAAAGAGGACCTCTGCTCTACATTGCTAATTCTCCAGACATGAGGCTTAGCTCGGCTGATATACAAAATGCAGCCAACATTTTAAGAGCATTAATTGAACATCATGTAAAAAAAAGATGGACATTTCCTTCTTAATCCCCTAGACTCCATATGTACGATTAGACCGAAGAGGGACCTGGGATTAGGCATGTGAAGAAGCCTTGGTTCCTCACCATGTGCCTACAGTTTATTTGTTAACCACCAGATCAGAAGCCACGTCTTGTTTAATCTTTCTAAAGGAAAAATCGTTAGGGTCATTAGTCCGGAGTGTGAGCCATTGTTATAGGTCATAGATTATGTAATTGGGTGCACAGTTGGTGTCTTTTATATGACCACCCCCCCCGTCTGGTCTCTCTAAGCTATTTACTGAGTCTATTCATGGCGAATTAAATAATTTGCACTAATTGTTATAATTCACATCAGCTTGGTCCTAATGCTCGTCATTGGGATCATGAATGGTCTTTTTGTTCTGACAGGCCCATGATTTTGTTAAACAGAATGTATCATCAGAAAGCAATATACAGTAAAACCTCTCCAAAACACCAATTCTTTGAGCAGACTACCTCTTACCCAGACCACATTTTCTGTGACGGATTTTCAGTTTCCCATAGTAGCCATGTTCTTTGAGAAGACCACTTTTTCAATCAATTTAGGGTAGTCGGCTCAAAGAAGTTTCAGTGTATTATGTAAATCAGATTTTTGTGATTTTGGTGCTCTGTTATGTTCTCATGCGAACACATAAATTATCTTGAAATATTGATAGGGTTCTATATATTGTAGTACTGGCCAGTAGAGCAGTCAAAATAGGTCACACTTCATGTTTTCTGCTTACTTGTCAGCTTCACTGTGTAGACTGGGACATAACAAGCAAAGTCATTTCATTCTCATTCAAAAAAATGGACCTATCATGTCCTCGGAGACCGGTGGTATTATATACCACTAGAAAGCTGATAATTTTGCCGGTATGCCCCCAGGTACCAGAGATATTGGTGCTGTTGGTTTTAGCACTGATATCCCTCCACTGTCAGAAGGGCCGGCCTTACTGCTCATTGTCATCTCTGGGCTGTGAAAAATGCACCCTCTGACAGAACAAGGCTATAGAAGAGTACTGTCGAGGTGGGTGCATACCGACAAAACGCTGAATTCAACGCACTGTTAGCTTTCTAGGGGTATATAATACCACCGATCTCCGAGGGCGTGAAAGGTCCTCTTTAATTGACAGCTCTATTTTACTGCTGAAGGTCCAGATAAGGCAGTATGGTAACACTATATAAAGATAAGACTCTGTATGTAGATCCCTGCCACCCTTTGGTTTCTGCGGGAGGGGCTGTATTCATCACTTCGTAGAGAATGCAAAAATGCATGTTATTTCTCGGTCAAGTGACCCATTCATAGCAGCTACAATAAAGCACATACCTCCTGCTACATTGTCTATATAGAATGTACAAGAAATATTTGTTCGTCTCCATCTTGGCCACCCTAGGAAAGTAAAAAAAAAAATATAACATGAAACAACTACAGACGTAGAAGTAATTGATGAAACTAAAATTACTGTACATTCTTGTTAAACCTTTGCAGTCATTGATCAATTCAGGTCAGAACTATGAATCAAAAATATAAATGTCATAAGCAAACAGCAACACATGAGACGACAGGACTATAAAAACAGAACACTGACAGGCTCTGAAAGGAGATTATGTGTCCCATATGCAGAACAATATGTGTTTTTTTTTGTTTTTTTACTGCTGCTTGGTTTCTATCAGGAAAAGTTTAGATCTAAATATAACTCACAGACTGATATAAAAAAGGGGTTTTCCAAGACTTTGATGGTCAATCCGTCAACTGGTTATAAACATTAAACATTAAAGAGGACCTTTCATGTTTTCTGGCACCGGAGGTATTATATACTATCAGAAAGTTTTGCCGGTATGTGCCCCGTTACCAGAGATATCAGTGCCGTTAGTTTCGGATCATGCTCTATTTTTGTCCATTTTCACAGATCCCTCCATACACTGCACTCCCTGAAAACATGTGCACCTCAGGTGCAAAACGACCATGAAAAATTAACGTTTTTCACTGCCATTTTTACCCATGGTTGTGTGAATATAGGCTTATATTGCATATGTGACAACAAGAGACTAAACCAGGGTAAGGACATCACACCGGGAAGAGTCTGCCCACTCATAAAGTTTCCCCTAGTGAAGGATATAGACCAGGGGTACTCAACTAGCAGACTGTGGTCCAAACTCACCAGTTTCCCGGACCCCTGCCTCCTTGCCCTTTCATAATTCCAGTGGTCGGGAAAAGACTGATCTCCCGACTGCTGTCCACAAGCATGGCTATGGTGTTGTGTAGACAGCAGGGGCAATTTCGGACAGTGATCAGATCAGTCTTTCTTCTGACCTCTGTCAGTGTCATTATGAAGGACCAAGGAGTGAATTTCTTATGGGTTCGCTACACCTGGGCACATTGTTTGGCAGAGGGGACACGGTACTGTATGTGGCCACAATGGGGGAATTATTCAGTGTGGGAGGAATTTAATAATAATAATAATAATAATAATAGTCCTTTAATAGTCCCACAGTGGGGAAATTCAGTGTGTTACAGCAGCAAAGATAAGATAAGATAAGATAAGCAGATACAAATACAAATACAACATGTACAGGAATGTTCCAAGGTGAGAGGCATTACATTAATAGCAGACAGACAGATAGGACGTAGCAGAGGAGGAGGGGGGGGGGGGAATTTAACAGGCAGAGAGATATTTCAGTTCTCTGTATGTAATGATCTCCGCTTAGGTCGGTGTTGGTTGTACAGCCTAACCGCGGTGGGGAGGAAAGACTTCCGATAGCGCTCCTTCTCACACCTAGGGTGGAGCAGTCGGTCACTGACAGTACTGCTCAGCGCGATCACAGTCTCATGCATGTGATGGGACTTCTTCTTCTGCATGGAGCTCACCACGGACAGTATCCTTCTGTCACCCACCACCTGCACTGGGTCCAGTGGGCTCCCCAGGACAGAGCTGGCCCTTCTAATCAGCTTGTCAAGTTTATTTCTGTCCCTGGTTGATATACTGCTCCCCCAGCAGGCCACTCCAAAGAAGATGGCTGATGCCACTACTGAGTTGAAGAAAGTCCTAAGAAGTGCCCCCCGGATTCCAAAGGCTCTCAGCTTCCTAAGCAGGTAGAGCCTGCTGTGGCCCTTCCTGTACAGGGCCTCCATATGATCTGCCCAGTCCAGCTTACTATTAAGGAGCAGACCCAGGTACTTATAGGTGTTCACAATCTCGATGCCCGTCCCCAGGATGTCCACTGGTTTTGGAGGGCATCTGCCTTTACGGAAGTCCACCACCATCTCCTTGGTCTTCCCCGCGTTAATCTTCAGGTGGTTCTGGTGGCACCAGTCCACAAAAAAACGGTTCAGTTCTCTGTACTCCCTGTCATCATCGTCTGTGATGAGGCCTACTATTGCAGAGTCATCAGAATACTTCTGTAGGTAGCAGCTGGATGAGTTGCACCTAAAATCAGCAGTGTACAGTGTGAAGAGGAAAGGGGCGAGAACCGTACCCTGAGGTGCCCTGAGGTACCTGACACACAGTCTTGGGCTCTCACGTATTGAGGTCGATTTGTGAGGTAGTCTAGGATCCAGTTGGAGAGGTGGTGGTCCACTCCAGCAAGGCCCAGCTTGTCTCTCAGTAACCTGGGCTGTATGGTGTTAAAAGCACTGGAGAAATCAAAGAACATTATTCTCACCGTGTTCCCTGGTTTTTCCAGGTGAGACAGAGCCCTGTGCAGAAGGTGGATGATGGCATCATCTACCCCAATGCCCGGTCGATAAGCAAACTGGAGAGGGTCCATAGCGGGGCTCACTAGAGGGCGAAGATGTGTGAGAACCAATCTCTCTAAGATCTTCATCAAGTGGGATGTCAGTGCTACAGGTCTGTAGTCGTTGAGGTCCATAGGGTGAGGTTTCTTTGGAACTGGTACCACACAAGAAGATTTCCATAATTCAGGGACTATTTCCTGCCTCAGGCTCATATTATACATATATGTAATTATACCACACAGCTGGTCCCCACAAGTCTTAATTAGCCTTGCACTGATGTCATCTGGCCCTGCGGCTTTCCTCGCCTTGATCTTTTTCATCTCCTTCCTCACCTGGGCCCGTGTGAAGGTCAGACTGTGGTCAGATAAAGACAGATTTCTGGATTTACTGGTCTGTTGGGAAGTAGCCGCATGGGGTGAATGGGGTGAAGTCATTGTGGTGGGGGGAACTGAAGGACATGCTGGGGTGGGAGGAGCTGGTGTGTGATCAAATCTGTTTATGTGACATTATACTATGAGGGATGGCCAATTGTGCATTATACCATGCGGAGACCACTATGGGAGGAATTATACTGTGTGGGAGTGTGGTGGGGGCATTATAATGTGTGGTTTTACTATGCTGTGTGTGGGGCACTATGAGACATTACACTGGATGGGGGCACTAAAGGTAAATTATACCAATTATACCAATGTACCATGTCAATGCCACTAAGGGAGCATTATACTGTATGGGGACATTAAGGAGGCTTCATCACTATACGTTACACATAGGAGGGCACTATTACTGTATGGTGACACAGAAGGAAGTGGTTGGGGTAAGAGGGGCATGGACGGGGTTAGAGTCGTGTCTTAACATACCAGACCTTTTTAGCTTGGACCTTCACATGATGGCAAACCCAGGTCAATGGACCTTTATAAAAAGTAGAGTACCCCTGATATTGGGGGACAGAATTGTATCTTTTAACTCTACATAATGGCGTAAACATCTATCTTCGTAATAATATTGAAAAAGTAATTAGAATATGTAAATTAGCCTGTACCATCCTAGTGTTACCTGCCTCGTGGCTAGAAGTACAACAACTCAATGTTGATAAAATAGACCAGGCTCTATTCACCTGGTTTTAGTCTAGGCTCTATTCACTTGGTTTCCTTATACTCTCCCATTCACCTTAGTATAGACATATTATGACATATGGAGACTTGTGAAGAACAAGGGGAACCTAAATTTCATTTGGCCACTACGCATGCGCCAAAAGTTGCCTACAATGATGTGTTCAGGCCTAGTGGACGTCTATCAAGCCAGGTTGTGGGTCAGACAGAGGGACTCTCCAGCGAGATAGAACTGCTCCCAAGACTCTACATGTTGTTATGATACATCAGCCAGAATATACAAGGGTGTCATTGTTAACCCATTACCATCCTGGTTAACAAGTTTGGGGGCCTAAATCCTCCTGACAGGTTCTGTTTAAAGACGAAACACCAAAAAAAAAAGATCTCATGTCTTTGTGGTTTAAAGTATATAATAACATGTCAGTCAGTGGGAAACTCACGACACCTTCACCATTTACAGGCCACATTCCTTACCACACATTTTCCTTATGCTCATTTTTTCATTTCCTGCAAATTTCAGAAAAACATAACTCCAAGCTTCACATCTTCTTCTTTTCATTTTATTTAGTTATTTTTATATAATTTCATTTCATATTTTAATTCTAATAACATATATGTTCGCCAATACATAAGTATGACAATTTCTGTCAAATTTTTAAAGGGCGCGTAAACTTTTGCAACTATTGCATCCAAAATAAAAAAATGAAGCCAGTAATAAAACAGTCTTGGTTTTGATTCAACAAAAGCGCTACCGTTTTATGTATACAGCTCTCATGTGTTACTTCTGTGCCTTGGCCCCCTAATAGAAGATTAAAGATTATTTGTGTAGTCTGTCACTATGGAATCGCACCGGTATTCACTGGAGCTGTATACTCACTGGCGAACGTCTTATTACTTTCTCACAAGCAACTATACAAATAGTTTTGATTAAAAATGCCCTACTGTTTTCTGTATGCAGCCCCTATGCAGAGGCATCTCTAGGCCCGATGGACTCCACTCCCTTTGCCCCAATAGAAGATTAAAGGTCATTCCTGTAGTCTGTCACTATAGAAACACAGAGGTATGCATAGGAGCTGTATACTCAAAGATAACACTGGTGAAGGTCTCACTACAGTCTCATAAAGGGAACCTGTCAGGTGGATTTGGGATACTAAACCACCCACAGGTCCTGAATCGGGGATTTAGTGTCCCAATTCGCCCTAATTCCACCTCTGCCCACATTTAAAAAAAAATAATCCTTTATATTTACCTAGAGATGAATCACTTCGGACTCATGTCTGGTGTTCCCGGCGCATGCGCAGTTCTTCAGTGAAGCAAAGGACGTACAGTAGTGGATTTAACAGAAGTGATTCATCTAATATATTTCTATTATATTATATATATTATATAATACATATATATATCTTTATGTTTTCCATTCCTTTTCTAGCCACTCCTGACTTTAAATAAAAAAACCGCAGCAAAATGTGCAACAAAAAAACGCTGCTTTTCCACAATGTGGGTCCTTAGCCTTAAAGGTGGTTTTCCAGGGTGACCTAGTCTTTGGATCAGTCATCAGTCTTAGATTGACAGGGTCCAACACTCAAGACCCTCCATGGATCAGCTGTTTCAAGCGTCAGTGGTTCTTTGTGGGTCCCACTTCCGCTTTGTAGTCCATGTGACATCAGCAGCTGAATACCATTGAAGTGAATGGGACTGAGCTGCAATACCAAGCACAGCCACTAGACGATGTATGGAACAGGCTTGGTTTCCAGTAGTCTCAGAGCTTTTCTGAACATTGTGGTCTGTTTAAACAGATGATCAATATGGGTGCCAAGTTTTGGGACCAGCTGATCTTCAATTGATGACATATCCAAAGCATTTTAGATTTTTCTTCATTCTAGCAAATGGGGTTCTCAGCACTGATCCAAGTTCTGACATATCACTACCCCCTATTTAGGTCCCATTGCCAGACTACCTGTTTATGCCTAATGTTTTTGTAAACCATAAACCCTTTGGACCAGAACATGCCCATATTTGCTGGGTTTATTTTTGAAGATCTGAGGCTGTCCTCACAAATTTGGACCAGGTATCAACTATGACGTTCTGAAATAGGCAGGTAACCTCTAGGCCCCTGGTCATTTCTATTCCCTGAAGCAGAGAACTGAAAAAAGTTATATTCAGATTACAGTGTCACAATTTTACTTTTAAGAGGAGATCAGCTCTTTACTTGGATTTGTTCCCTGGTATGAATCAAGATATTTCTAAGGAAGTTCATGAATTCTTTCGAATTTGGTTCATGACTGCACAGTTGTCACTTACAGGGCAGGGCTGACAAGAGTTTTTCCCTCTCTCTTTAGTCTGATACAGAGTGTTTTCAGAATATTCCTTATTTTCTTTTAGCTTATCTATGAGTTGTCAAAAGGAACAAACAGGGAGGAAATTTTCTTGGAAGGAATGTGTCCTTTGTGACAATAAGGAAGTCAATCTACAAGTATGTTTTTTGGATTTGAGGACAAAACCCAAAAGGTCAATAGAACAATTACAAGGGACGTCAGGAAGAGAGATGAGAAGTATGACACCTTCTGGGACGAGAGACTTCGATTTGTAGCATTAAGACTTCTGTGTACAAAACCAGTACTAGTATCCATTGGTATTGGGTAACGTCACCAGAAGAGAACCAGGATTTGGCTATTTTTGGCTACTGTGGCTTTTAATGAGCCTTTGCAAAATGGGTCCCTAGTAAATTATGGACACAAAACTGACAGCTATTTCTCAGGGTCCCCCATACATGCACACACGTTTGGTAGAACATTCATGTGTCTTTAATCGGGAGAGGAGCCTGATACTTCTGGAGGTGGCTTATGTCCTGTGGAACAAAGGATTGGGCATGTTGAAATTCAATGTGCCCTAGTTGGCACACACCTTTACGTATAACGTAACTCTAAGTACATACTTACTTCTACAAGTATAGCGCCATCATATCCCGCAGCGCTTTACAGATACTGTCAACACTGTCCCATATAGGGCTCACAATCTACGTTCCCTATCAGTATGTCTTTGAGTGTGGGAGGAAACCCACGCAAACACGGGGAGAACATACAAACTCCTTGGAGATGTTGTCCCTGGCTGGATTCGAACCCAAGACTCCAGTGCTATCCACTCTTTCCATGGATAGAATGGGGCCACTGATCAAGAAAACTGGGGTTCCTTGTCTGAAATGAGTGGTGGTCACTCTACATTGATATCTATTGGACAGTCAGAAATAGCCACAGTGGTACAAGGAACCCCAGTTCTAGCAATCAGTGATACCTGTGGATAGGTGATGCATTGTAATCTTAGCACAGCCCACATAAAGATGGGGCTCATTTTGGCTTTGAGGATGCAATGCGTTTTCCCACTTCTGGATCATTGGATTTCAGGAACCATTTTCTTTGCTGATGCTACTAAGTGAGGGTCTTGGTTTATGTGCTTGGGGGTATATTTTTTTGTATATAATTTTGGCGCATAAAATTAAAGCTAGGGCTACACTAAAACAGTTGAACAAATTATCTGTGACTTACAGAAGTGGCAGTTGTACAAACACAGTCAAGTCATGAACATGTCTACAGTAATAAGGTTGCATGTGACTTGCGACCAAAAATCCAACAGGTTTCACTTTTTTGCAACTCTCATTTCTCAGTTGAATGATATGGCAGAAATTTTTGCCTTGCAACATGTCACTGTGTGGCCCTAGCCTTAGTGTTTATTTTAACTTTTTACGTACTTTTTGTAATGTTTTATGACAGGCAGCTGTTAGGGCATTCCACTGGTGTGCCCTATGCTCTAAGAGGGTCCAACACAGGCCCTGGGCTTTACCTTTAAGTCTTGGTGGTTTTGACCAAGACAACCATCCATTGTCTCTTTCCAATATGGGGAGACCAGTACTATAAATGATACATTATAACAGAGGACCTGGAAAAGATCTGCATAGGCCCCAGGAGCTTCATGTTGCTCCTCTGGGGCGGGGCAAGACACAACACTGCTCTCTCTGGTGTTCTTTGAGTCCTTGTGTTTTTCGTCACCCCCTAGTTTTTGTCTACCATCAAGATTTTTATATACGAGATAAAGGCCACACTGTGGCAATAATTGAATCATCCGCTGTGTAGCTAGGGTGGTCACTACTGTAGAGTTTAGTGCAGTGTCAGACTTTTACTGTAAGGGCACTGGGGACACGTACGGTTTACAGAGAAGTTGCTCTGGTTACGGCAGCTGGTTTCCTGTTTAGGACATTTGCATATGTTTTATTAAGAGCACTAAGCTGATCGGAGCCAGATGGTGGTTGTAAGTTACATGAGAAAATCTACAGAAATAAAGAAGACATAAAAGCCGTGTGCAAAATTATATGTTATTGTGTGCAATGGCCTGTAGGATCTATACCCAGCATAAAAGTCATCTAAAGTTAATCATATTGAATGCCATAGATATATAAATATAATATAATATAATATAATATAATATAATATATATATATATATATATATATATATATAACAGTCATATGAAAAAGTTTGGGCACCCCTATTAATCTTAATCATTTTTAGTTCTAAATATTTGGGTGTTTGCAACAGCCATTTCAATTTGATATATCTAATAACTGATGGACACAGTAATATTTCAGGATTGAAATGAGGTTTATTGTACTAACAGAAAATGTGCAATATGCATTAAACTAAAATTTGACCGGTGCAAAAATTTGGGTACCCTTATCATTTTATTGATTTGAATACTCCTAACTACTTTTTACTGACTTACTGAAGCACAAAATTGGTTTTGTAACCTCACTGAGCTTTGAACTTCATAGCCAGGTGTATCCAATCATGAGAAAAGGTATTTAAGGTGGCCAATTGCAAGTTGTTCTCCTATTTGAATCTCCTCTGCAGAGTGGCATCATGGGCTCCTCAAAACAACTCTCAAATGATCTGAAAACAAAGATTGTTCAACATAGTTGTTCAGGGGAAGGATACAAAAAGTTGTCTCAGAGATTTAACCTGTCAGTTTCCACTGTGAGGAACATAGTAAGGAAATGGAAGACCACAGGGACAGTTCTTGTTAAGCCCAGAAGTGGCAGGCCAAGAAAAATATCAGAAAGGCAGAGAAGAAGAATGGTGAGAACAGTCAAGGACAATCCACAGACCACCTCCAAAGAGCTGCAGCATCATCTTGCTGCAGATGGTGTCACTGTGCATCGGTCAACAATACAGCACACTTTGCACAAGGAGAAGCTGTATGGGAGAGTGATGCGAAAGAAGCCGTTTCTGAAAGCACGCCACAAACAGAGTCGCCTGAGGTATGCAAAAGCACATTTGGACAAGCCAGCTTCATTTTGGAAGAAGGTCCTGTGGACTGATGAAACAAAGATTTAATTGTTTGGTCATACAAAAAGGCGTTATGCATGGTGTCAAAAAAACACAGCATTCCAAGGAAAACACTTGCTACCCACTGTAAAATTTGGTGGAGGTTCCATCATGCTTTGGGGCTGTGTGGCCAATGCCGGCACCGGGAATCTTGTTAAAGTTGAGGGTCGCATGGATTCAACTCAGTATCAGCAGATTCTTGAGAATAATGTACAAGAATCAGTGACGAATTGGAAGTTACGCCGGGGATGGATATTTCAGCAAGACAATGATCCAAAACACAGCTCCAAATCTACTCAGGCATTCATGCAGAAGAACAATTACAATGTTCTGGAATGGCCATCCCAGTCTCCAGACCTGAATATCATTGAACATCTGTGGGATAATTTGAAGCGGGCTGTCCATGCTCGGCGACCATCCAACTTAACTGAACTGGAATTGTTTTGTAAAGAGGAATGGTCAAAAATACCTTCATCCAGGATCCAGGAACTGATTAAAAGCTACAGGAAGCGACTAGAGGCTGTTATTTTTGCAAAAGGAGGATCTACTAAATATTAATGTCACTTTTCTGTTGAGGTGCCCATACTTTTGCACCGGTCAAATTTTGGTTTAATGCATATTGCACATTTTCTGTTAGTACAATAAACCTCATTTCAATCCTGAAATATTACTGTGTCCATCAGTTATTAGATATATCAAATTGAAATGGCTGTTGCAAAAACCCAAATATTTAGAACTAAAAATGATTAAGATTAATAAGGGTGCCCAAACTTTTTCATGTGTGTGTGTGTGTGTGTGTGTGTGTGTGTGTGTGTGTGTGTGTGTGTGTGTGTGTGTGTGTGTGTGTGAGGAGAGCTCTTGCTTAGGCCTCATGCACATGACCGTGTTTTTCACAGCTAGCACACTGACCCATTCATAGGCCCTATACACACGGCCATGTATTTTCATGGTCCCATGTATGGGGCCAGGAGAGAATGCTCAGGACAGGTTCTATTCCTGTCCATTTTGGAACCCATGCTCACGACCTCAATGAATTGGGTCATAGAGATACAGGTGGCATTTGGATGTGATCAGTGTGACGTTCAATCACAACCGTGTGCATTTTGCCTTAGGCCACTTTTACACGGCTGAACTTGAGCCAGGAAACTCAGTCCAGTCCATAAGCCAGATTTACCGGCCCAAACACAGTTCAGATGAACTGCGTTTGGGTCGGTAAATCTAGACAATACCAACGCCAAGTGTGTCGGCCCAAACTAGACCATAATGCATCTAAAATCCTCAGCCCCACTGTGGGTCTAATGACTGTGGGTCTAATCCCCAACCAAGGCTCGAATCCACAATACGGACTCCCAAATGAAGCCACACCATCTGACTGAGACCTTACAGATAAGACCACACATGTGCAAAGAGTAATACAAACCCTCCATCAGATTAGTATAATACGCCCAATTCCAGAAATGTGGTGTAAAGAATTTGCCATGTATGTCTTTACATCAATGCTTCCCTTTCAGTAGGATCCATTACCATGTAATCCCGTTCCCACCACTAGATAAACACATACCCCACTTCCTTCCATCAGTAACCTGTCGGCTCAGCAGTCCAAATCTACACACCATATGTTCATCAGCTCTTGTGGTCGAGGCTCTTATATTATTATTTCTAAGAAAGTCTTCAACAAATTTTGCAACATTGTAAAAATTCTGTTCCTATAGCACATCATGTGGCGTCAACCACTTGGGGTTACGTTGGGGTTACGTACTACTAAAGTTGAAGAAATCCAGTAGTGTTACGGATTATTCATACTATAGGGCTGTTTTGAAAACAATGAAAGTCTATGCGGGAATTCACACGTCCATTTTTTATTAATGAATATGGACAGTCAAAAAAATAGGGCATGTCCTATTTCTGGCTGTTTTTTCGCAAAGCACTAATAAACTCAAGTCTATAAGGGATCTGTAACAATGGGTGCCACACACATGCACATCGGCCATGAAAAATGGCCAGGAAAAGAAAATATCCTATTTTTTGTCAACAGATGTGTGAATAAGTCCTTAAGCTACGGTGACACCTGCATTGGGTGACTGTTCGGGATTCCGTTCCCCATTCTGCTTGAAAAATGCAGGACATTTCTATCCACATTTTTCGGGTGGAAAGCCAGTGGACCCCAATATTGTCTATGGAGTTCGGTGGGTTTCCCCCACACAATTGTGAACCTAGCTCAAGCTGTAATGTGAACTGGCCTGAGCTACACTGCGACTTTGGTCACTACAAAGGTTGCGTGGCCAAACATGACATGTAACCCACCATACATCACATCTAAGGCCAGGTTCACATCTGCGTTGAGTCTCCATAAACTCATGTGTGTCGTGAGACTCGCGACCAAAGTTGCTGTGTAGCCCTAGCCTTAACCACTTCAGTACTGGGCCAATTTCCTTGGTTCAGGACCAGACACATTTTTGTTTTTTTTTCATACATACGGTTTTGAGGGCTATAACATTTTTTTTTTCATTTGGATTATTTGACTAATTTTTGCATCTTTTTCGGGTACACAGGGCTTTACTTTTATGTTACTTTTATATGTTTTTTTTCTCTCTTTTTTTTTATATTTATCCGGGAATATGTAAACAAAAAAGGAGGGAGAATGTGTCTGTGTTTCACATTTTTTTCTATTAAAGTGCTACTAAGAAACTTTTAAATAGTTTTTCCTCTCTGTTACAGTAATTTTTATTAGGTATTGTATGATTGGGGGTGGGGCTAGAAACTGTGAGTGGGAGTGGTATTTTTAAAAATGATTTTACTTTTTTACTTTTCTATTCATTTTATGTGTCCCCATAAGGTCATAATAGACCTTTGGGAGCATTTTAACAGTAGTTATGTTGGTGGGGGGACTGATTTCTCCTGTACCTGGGGCTGATACATATAGCCCGTTACAGGAGGAACGCAACCTCCTGCCCATGACTGCCGAGCTGATCTGGGTGTTCTAGGATCCAGCACCTTACAGTCTGATCCCCGGCGGATGACATCACTGCCAGGTCAGAGGGGAGCCACATCAAGGCAGCTCCCATAGCCGTGTATACAGCACTCATTGAGTGCTGTGTACAGTGATCAGGAAAGCAGGGACAGTAATATACCATACCTGCCTTCTCTATAGGAGCTCAGACTGTAGTTAGCCAGTTCTGTTCTGCTTAACACTGCAAGGAGATACAGGTATGTGTCCACGTGAATGTGGCCTTAAAAGTGTTTTTCAACCTAAAAACATTGATGATCTATCCTCAGAATAGCTCAATAACAGATTAGTGAGAGTCCAAGACCCAGCACCCCCACAGAGAACAGACCAAGAGGCAGACAACACCGTTCTCTGTGTAGTGGCCAGAGCTAGGTATTACAGATCAGCTACCGTCCACTTGAATGGGCAATATGCTGCAGTGACACAGTACAGCCACTACACAGAGAACGGAGCTGTCTACTTCTGGCTCCATTCTATCAATGGTGGGTGTCAGTTGTCAGACCCCCAACCAATCTGATATTGATGGCCTATCTTTAGGATAGATTATCAGTTTTAGCCCACAATCCCATTTAAGAGGTTGTCCCACCCTAGAAATATTGTTCTCCTAATGTGTCTAGTGTTGACTTTACTGGAGGTATAATAAGACATAACCCATGTCAGGTTGTGATAGTCAGCAGCGAGGTTGCAGTAATCCTGGACAACCCCTTCTTATCTTGGGTGGAATCTCAGGTAATACACTTGCAGTATCTTATGTGTATATTACGACATGGTTTAGGTTGTTAGTAACTGGCATGTATAGAATGCGGCCTTCAGAAACTTGCATTGTTGGTTTTAGTTTCATCTCCCGTCTCGGTAGGATTTTATTAGGCAGAGTTGTGTTACCTTTGGATGTCACACAGAAAATCTCTGGTCATGACTGCACAGAACACAGTGGATCTGTTGTCTCTTACTCTGAAGCTGTAATGCTAAAACAATTATACGTTATTATATAAAGGGGTTTTATTGGATCTTAATTCCTGATGTTTTTTCTACTTGCACTTAGGTCACCTCGCATACCCTGAAGCTCAATGTCTCATAATTGACCAGGACAACGTCTATACCAAAGCTGTTTTTCTTTCCCTCCAGTGCCGGGACTTGGGCTCACAAGACTTCTGAGACCAACCACTGGCCTCATTGGTCGCTGATGAAGAACTGGTGACGTCATTCAAGCTGAGGCTACTCATTGGCCATGGGAGCTTCTTCACTTCCGGTCAAGCGAATCCCAGCATGGGAGAGAAAGGGTGTACAATGGAGCACTGGGGATAGGAGAGTAGACTTTTTTTTTTTGCTTTACACCCACCCCTGCTGCACCTGAGTTTCCGATAATTCCAGGACAACCCCTTTAATCTAGAGCAAACCATCTAAGTAATTCACTTTAATGGAACTGAGCTGCATCAGCAGACAACCATATCACTATTTCCAGAAGAAAGCTGCCATGTTTTTCAAATTCTAGATTTCCTCAATTTGACTAGCATTTCGATGTCGGAAACAATGGCCATATGATTAAAGCATAACTCTAATTATATAACTACTTTTCATAAATGAATAGAACAAGTGAATATAAAAAACTTTGTAATAGATCTTATTAAAGAAATCAGTTTCCTTCTCCACGTATTAGGCTTCTATCCTGCTCCTTACCTTCACTCAGTCTGTTTGTTTACAAAGAATCTGTATCCATTTCACACAGAAGTCTATGGAGGGGGAGCCTGTTAATTGTTTTTTTTGCCTTGCTCTGTGCAGAATAAGTGTGTTACCTTGAAGACACTGCAGTGTCAGAAGAGTTCTCCTCAGCTATTTGTATGTGTTTTCCAGCAGCCTCTTTCTCCCCTCTCCATAGACTTCAATGTAAAATGTAACTCAGGAAAAATATTTCTTTATTAAGCTATATTACAAAGTTTTTTATATTTACCTAAATGATACATTGTGAAAAGTGGTTTTATTATCGGAGATACACTTTTTTTTTTTTTTTTTTTTTTTATTTTTCATACAAGATAACCACAGCTACCAACTATGGGAATTGTGCACGATGTGTGTATGGACACATTCAGGAGGCTCCTCCTGTAACAGACCTTAAATAACACAGTAGTTTGGCATTTGGATTGGAATTGAGTTGCCATCATCTCAATCCCATTTCAGACCTTTGAAATTTTTCCCAAAAATTAATTTTGGTGGAAAACCTTGAATGTCAAGCATGAATAAGTCAACACACACACAAAAGATGCAAAGCAAATTCACTTTTTTATTTATTAAAGGACACATTGCCTTCTATTGCTGAGGGGGTGACCTCTTCCTGTGGAATTGATCGTTACTTAAAGTCCCTGTCTAAAGTTCAAGTGCTCCAATACATTCTTTTTTTCGAACAGTAGAAAAAAAAATTAAAAATAAAAAACAAAAAAGCCAAAAACGTAATAATGACCTAAAAGGTATGTAACTACTTGCACCTATAAATGCACATAATGCAAATTACCATTGCTTTGTTCAAGATTGAAAAAAAAAATACCCAATTAAAGTAGCAAAAATGTATTTATTTAATTTATTTTTTAACTCCTTACCCTTTAAGGTCATTAGTACATTTTGATCAAGGTCTATATAGAAAAAAAAAATATTGTATAAGTAGTTTTGTAACCGCTATTGTATAAAAAAAAAAATTGCGGTTAATTTTGGTATCTTGGACCAAGTGTGAACACTAGACGTCTTGAATCGACTATTTTGTCTTATATTTTTCCTGTAGAACTTTAAGCTCTTTTCAAATATAGAACATATACCTGCACCAGAATCACGGCAGACAGATTGTAAGGTATAGAATGCCCTTCTGAAAAATTCATTTCAAAATAGAGATGCTCTTATTTCCAGAACTGTAAAAGCCTTAGAAATGCAAAAATATCTGTCATTTTTTTGTTATTTTTAATTTATTTGAATTTTTTTTTTTTTTTATAAATGTTTCCTTGAAACTCCTCTGCTGTCTTCTCCGACGTATAGCAGCCTAGTATGTGCGACGTGCGCAAAAGTAAACAAATTGTACTCGCTGAGACAAACACACCCCGCAAAAAGTGAGGTTATATAATTATGAAACTAGCTTAGAATAGCAGTCGTCGTCCCCCCCATTCTCTTTGTATTTACTGAACAAAAAATATATATTTAGGCACTCATTGTCAGCACTTGTAGATACAATTTTCCCTCCCCCCCATAGGAAACTTGTTGAGTACATTCACATCTATTTAGCTTTGTACGTATAGCCCCACATACTAGGCCGCGCAGCAAATACAGCCAAGTGGAAACAACTTTTTAATGCTCAGTCTTTATCTTGTCCATCATTAACTAAACAGGTAACTAGGCCGCAACTCTTTCCACTGGGCTCCTTGAAGGAGAGCAATGGCAACAGAAGGCACGCTTCTAACCAGAGAGGACGCTTTATCCTATAGAGGCAATGGAGATTCAGTTGTTCTCGATTTGTTCCAGATCCAGCTCCTCGCAATCGATAGGAAATTCAGTGCCCTCAGTGCTCTCACAGTCACTTAGGTCTTCCTCGCTTTCGCTCACGGCTGCCTCCCTCAACAAATTGATGAGTCTGGTTTCTCCACTCATGGTCTCCTTGATGGGGCTTGACCCAGGAGTGATGATATTCATATGGTCATTGGAATCGCAGGGCGAGGAGACGATAGTCTTGAGGTGGGGATCATCTTCATCTTCATAGTCCAAAGAGCACAGGCTTTTAGAAGTCTGAAGAGACAAAAGAAATAACCATTAATACAAAAGTTCTTCCAAAGTATGTTCATAGTTTAAGCCTTACCTATAAGCTCTACAAGATCAGTTCGGGGGGAGGTTGTACCCTTAAATGCAGGTACAATACACCTATCTAATAACTGGCTTAGTTTTGCAAAGTCAAAAGCTGGGTTTAGGAAGTTGACAACCATTTTTTTTTTTCTAAATCAGAAATTCGTTCAGAGCAGTTGTCACATCCCTTCCTCCACAGCTCAAGATTTCTCGCACAAAGTACATTACTCAGCAGAGGTTGATGTAGGGATATTGTACGAATAACCGTGTTATCAACCCATCGCGTGACATTCATACGAAATCTACAGTTTAGGGCCAGCCTTAGTGGTGTGCAACCTATTCAGCTGCCCCTTGCCGATGGTGGCACCACCCATGGGCTTGGTATCCTAAAAATCTTGCATAGCAGTATTATTTAGACACTGCGTAGAACTGTTCTTAGATGACTATGTATTCGAGCTATTATTTGGTCATGTATGCTGGTCTAACTTAGCACTTTAGGGTGGTATTGTGTGGCTCTACTACTTATGCACCGTTTGGTGGTGCCATTGTGTAGTATCCTTATTGAGGCAACTGCATTGCGTTTATAATAAGACACAGCTCGGTATGGTTATTAATGCACTGTATGATGGTTGGAGGCACCAACAGAAGGTCCTATTCAACTAGAAATTATTATATTAATAGGGATTTTAGCTACTAAAGGTAAAAAGGACATTCAGCTACTTATAAAGCCCCATATTGGGGGCACCGCAGGTCTCCCCTGCAGATGTAGATTCCTATAGAAGGGCATTTAGGTTGGTATTTATTCTTCTCACATGGAGCCAGTAGCTGTGACCTGCAGCGGGATCCTGAAAGGCTTTTATTGCTATTTCAGCCTAAATTAGCTTATACCGTTTACATTGAAGACAGGATTAATTAATTCCAAAATTATTTCTAACCGACTTCTATTTCATGTGCTGCCAGAATTGCTGAAACGGCGGAGCTTTTCAAGGGGATTATGTAAAGCGTAAAAGAAAATTCACTTGCCGGCCAACTCAGTACATAAAACCTGATTTAGTATTTGAACAAGTGCTCCTGAACTTAAGAGGGGTGTGAGCAATTTTTACATTGAATAGAGTATTAAGTTCAGTACACAGTCCCCATTTTGCCCCCCTGTCCACTTTAGTCAGATATTAAGGCTAATGTAAGATACAGCCCATTACTTTTTCATGCGTAGGTGTCTTGTATGTATGTAAAATGGAAAGTGATGACATAGTACAAAAATGCTCTCCCACTCACTTGAAGGTCACTTAGGCCCACCTTAAACATTTCACAATTACGTTTTAAAGTTAAATCTTCAAAAGAATGAGAAAGTTTCTTCAAACTCTAACCTATGACCATTAAACTTATAACTGTATCGGAAGTAGTAATAGTACTGGGGAATGAATTATACTTGGGACTGTATCTAAGAAGCCAAACTACAGGTGTAATTTACACATGACCAGATAAGTGAGGACCACCAAAGGTCCAACTTAACGTTCTGGCAGTAAAGAAAGTCCATGTTTTTTCCAAACCACCAATGGGTAGACCATAGACATGCAGATATTACAGAAGACCATCTATTACGTGAAACACCCACTCATCTTTCAAGTTCGAGGTGTATGGTACACCCTCCGGGACAACCTCTGTACTTGTCATCTGCCCCCACGTATGAACAGCATTGTTGTCTCTGATTTTGCAAACTCCTTTTTGTGGTCCGGCCAAAAGTAAATAAGCAAGTGTGCTTAATCCACCCTTAGCTAGGTACACCGTGAGACCGAGACCTGACATTTGCTATCGCTCTACCTGTTCTATCCTGAAAAATGTAGTTAGCAGGTGGAGAGCCATATTGGCAGCAAACCATTTTTTTTTAACATTGTAATGCACATATTAAGACATTATTGGAACAAATCCTTCTAAACATGAAAACTAAACAAACCAGGCATGCACCAACAAGAACGCAACGTAACTAAAATAAAGTAGAGGAGGCCAAACTAAACAGACAAGGGCATTATGTACTGGGAAACACACAGCTTAAATAGCATAGTCTTGGATAAGTCTGTCTCCGACACGTTTGGGTATGATAGATGTGAATCATTAAAGGTGGCCATAGGTTTAATTTCGCCGTTCTTCTGCTCTTCCTTCCCTCTCACAGCATGCAGTCTCAGACACAGAAAAAACTGCAGTTGCAGCCCCCTCTTCTCCCTGCCTTTTGGGCAAAAATTCCCCTAATTTATAACTGAACACAATCACCACTGCAGCACTGAGTAACACCCCAACAGTCAGATAACACAGCTCATATACTTGTAAAACAGGAAAGAATTTCATTGAACAAATAAAAAATTGCAATGAGGATAAGTCATGCTGGGTGTGGCAGTAAAGTCTCTGGTTATTTCATTTACGTTATCAGTGACTGTCTATCAACATTGCCGGCTGTGTCGCACAGTGTATTTTTTGCATCCATTCTTCAGGTCCCACTAGACTAAACTCCAAGTCCATTGTCAAGCGAAACTTCCTGAAGCTTGAGAAAACCATTCTTTACAAGCCAACAAGATGATGAACTTTTTGTCTATGAACGAGGCTAGCAGACTGCGCAAAAATAAACACAGTCCGCACCAGGTCTACAGTCATGGCCAAAAGTTTTGAGAATGACACAAATATTCTATTTTCACATGATCTGCTGCCCTCTGGTTTTTATGTGTGTTTGTCAGATGTTTTTATCACATACAGAAATAGAATTGCATTCATATTATGAGTAACAGAAGCTTATATTGACAGTTAGAATGAGTTAATGCAGCAAGTCAATATTTGCAGTGTTGACCCTTCTTCTTCAGGACCTCTGCAATTCTCCCTGGCATGCTCTCAATCAACTTCTGGACCAAATCCTGACTGATAGCAGTCCATTCTTGCAGAATCAATGCTTTAATTTTGTCTGAATTTGTTGGTTTTTGTTTGTCCACCCGTCTCTTGATGATTGACCACAAGTTCTCAATGGGATTAAGATCTGGGGAGTTTCCAGGCCATGGACCCAAAATCTCTATGTTTTGTTCCCTGAGCCATTTAGTTATCTCCTTTGCTTTATGGCAAGGTGCTCCATCATGCTGGAAAAGGCATTGTTGAGCGCCAAACTGCTCTTGGACGGTTGGGAGAAGTTGCTCTTGGAGGACATTCTGGTACCATTCTTTATTCATGGCTGTGTTTTTAGGCAAGACTGTGAGAGAGCCGATTCCCTTGGCTGAGAAGCAACCCCACACATGAATGGTTTCAGGATGCTTTACGGTTGGCATGAGACAAGACTGGTGGTAGCGCTCACCTCTTCTTCTCCGAATAAGCTGTTTTCCAGATGTTCCAAACAATCGAAAAGGGGATTCATCAGAGAAAATGACTTTACCCCAGTCCTCAGCAGTCCACTCCCTGTACCTTTTGCAGAATATCAGTCTGACCCTGATGTTTTTTCTGGAGAGAAGTGGCTTCTTTGCTGCCCTCCTTGAGACCAGGCCTTGCTCCAAGAGTCTCCGCCTCACAGTGCGTGCAGATGCACTCACACCTGCCTGCTGCCATTCCTCAGCAAGCTCTGCACTGCTGGTAGCCCGATCCCGCAGCTGAAACACTTTTAAGAGACGGTCCTGCCGCTTGCTGGTCTTTCTTGGGCGCCCTGGAGCCTTTTTGGCACCAATGGAACCTCTCTCCTTGAAGTTCTTGATGATGCGATAGATTGTTGACTGAGGTGCAATCTTTCTAGCTGCAATACTCTTCCCAGTTAGGCCATTTTTGTGCAGTGCAATGATGACTGCACGTGTTTCTTTAGAGATAACCATGGTTAACAGAAGAGAAACAATGATGGCAAGCACCAGCCTCCTTTTAAAGTGTCCAGTGGTGTCATTCTTACTTAATCATGACAGATTGATCTCCAGCCCTGTCCTCATCAACACCCACACCTGTGTTAATGGAGCAATCACTGAAACGATGTTAGGTGGTCCTTTTAAGGCAGGGCTGCAATGATGCTGAAATGTGTTTTGGGGGATAAAGTTCATTTTCTAGGCAAATATTGACTTTGCAAGTAATTGCTGTTAAGCTGATCACTCTTTATAACATTCTGGAGTATATGCAAATTGCCATTAGAAAAACTGAAGCAGTAGACTTTGTAAAAATTAATATTTGTATCATTCTCAAAACTTTTGGCCATGACTGTACAATGCAGAAGAGATCCTGGGACTCTATTCAGCCGAGGGGGAACTGCACAGTCTCTACTGTAATAGCAAGATGAGGCATGACAGACTGAAGACCTGCAGGCATGTAATTGGCATATTACTCTTCGATAGCCAAACAGCCCTATCAAAAGGCCAGGATTACATTCTTCATTGTGACAGCGAATTACAAGTGCATCTACTGTTGGCTGTCTGGTGGAATGTCTGGGTTAAAGTGCAAGTCACAAAAGATAAATTAGATTTGCTATATTTTTGCAAAGCCAGCTGTTCTGACTTCTCAAAGGAAATGACTTTGTTCTAGAGAACTGTGAAGGGCGGCCAAGCATGTACACATGCACTCACTGCTTTAATTTGAAGGTATTAAAGGGGTTGTCTGCTTCGGACAATCACTACATTTTAGAAGGGTCCCTTGACCCTGCACAGATCTGATATACTCTGCAAGGAAACATGGCAGTCTCTCAAAGATCCCTGCAGTGCCACCACAGGTGACATTAACAATTACACAGTGTCCACACTATTCAAGAGGTTGTCCATGTAATGCAGGACAGGACGTGTCCTCCAATGTGAGATGCTTTTTGTAGACACTCTGGGTCAAGAATTGAGGATTCTGAGCAGACAAACCCACTCTTAGCTCAGAACTCCTGAGTAGGGTATATCAAAATGGGTTTCCTAAATTAGTCAACTTAAATGAAGACCCTCATAAGAGTGTGAACATGGTCATTTGGCACCTCAAAAGTCTAACTTCTTCTCCCGAACACTACTTGTTGGTCTACAGAACTTTGAAAGTTAGGAGATACTTATATTGATGGATATAAAAAGATGGACAGATATATAACTAGAGAGACATGAGAATGATTGACACATGATGATAGATCTAAGACTCGTAGACATAACAGATGAAATCAATAGTAGGACTAAGGCAGGAAAACTTAATATATGTCTCTCGTAGGTATGGGCACATAATAGAGATCTACTGGGAAATATTTCTATGACTTCAACCTACACAACCCATTAAAAAATTCAGTTTCTGCTCAAAAAAGTACCAATAATTCTTGGCCCTTTTTGAACTTTTTGATACGGCCCGATTGTCAGCAAAGCCGTCGGTAACACTTTATGTTAACGACTAAATTAAATGACCAAAAAAAGAGACAGAAGCTCATTCTGGGTTCATCAAGTCTGATGGTATTGTCTGAAAACTAAAGCCTACACATACAAAAACCTCCAGATGGAAGAAGTCCAACCTTTCCTGCACACAAAAAAGTTCTTTGCTTCTATGGAAGCAAGCAAAAAAAAAAAAAGCAGAGGCATCTAATGAGACGTCTTTTCTTGTGCAAACCCCCGAAGCTCTCACCCTGGAGCCTTTCATTTGCTGCTACACATAGAAGTGGTACAGAGCACAGAGGCTCACTTCATTAAATGCCATTTTGGGCCTAATTTCACATTGTGATCTCCTCCTCTGCCGTTTCTAAAGGCTACAGAGCAGCAGATGCTCGACGTGGATGCCACCTCCAGAAGCGGTTTCATTCAATGTTCCGAAAAGAAAGAGGCTTCAAGCTTTCATTCAGAGCTAAGTACCCCCAGTGTGTTTGTTCCTGTCAGAGCACAAAGTGCTGGCTTGTCTACAGATCACTTTTGATTCCTGATTAGCATCTCCGAGACTGGCCCTTAGTGCTATCGGCTTTCGGGTTTTTTTTTCCCAAAGCCTGCTGGAATTTGAACTCTAAATGGGTATCCCTCCTAGGCAACAATAGATAAAAAGGAGGCCTTTGACTGTTCATGCGTTGCCGAAAAGAATGGGACCAAGCCCATCCTAGCAGAGTCCTGTCAAGCTCAGCACACTCCGCATTTCGGCATGTCCTAGTTGCAAAATAGCCACGCATTCAACATGGACAGTGTCTACTTGGCCATTCAAGATAAAAAAAAAGGAAGGGGGGAGAATTCCTTAGGTTGTTCAGAAGCCACATGTTCAACCGGTGAATGGATAAGCTTGCTAAACCACTAAAGAGCACCAGGGGCCCCCAAGCTTTGAGCCCTGGAGGGATTTATGGTCGTATTCTCTATGCAAAGAATGGAAAATAAACATTAACACTTAGACCCACGCTCTGCATAGTTATTGGCACATGCCATCTGTGTTCCAGTTTGACGGGCTTTGTCTGAGGCGGCAGGAACACGACATACTTTCCTCCCTTAGGCTGACATCCCTGTTCAACAGGGGTAATGGTGCAGATATAACCATGAACTTCATTTACAGAAGCTCACAGCCATAAACTAATATGCATCTCAATACTTATCAAACACATTGACTGCCCCATTGGAAGAACTATTAAGTTGTCCAGAGTCGAAAGGACAACACAATGTCATCAGAGTGGAGACTTATGGAAAAACTCTTGTTAAATTTTTCTAACGAAATGGGACAATGAAATAGTTTAGTATGTTTTTGAAATATGGAAGGGCAGCCATGTGGACAAGTTTCATGAAGAAAACGTCATGGTTTGGTGACACGTACGGTATTGTGGCCAAAGTCTTGAACTTCACCTTCAGACCCCAAAGCTCTCGATGACCCTAAAGGAAATCTTCTGAAGAAATTTCTATTCTATTGCATTTTTACTTAACTGATACAGGTCTTATATATAGTTCTTCTAATTCCACAAATCTAAGCCCCGTTTCAGTGAATACCCCAAAAAATCCTTAAAACCCAAGCCAATCCAACAAGATTATTTCTTGCGGTATATCAAGGCTTATGGATATCATAGAGGAGTCCTTCCTACTCGAAACTCCATTTTGTAAGTAACAGCAGAGCGTTGCTAAGACAGAACACCTCGTGCATTGGGTGACCCTATATGTATCATATAGATGGTCATTCATTTAAATGGTCAGCATGTAATACGACATTACCCCTGCAGGGGAGCTGTAAGGTCAGAATCAGTTTCTACCGTCATTCTAATGGGAATTTCAAAGCTAGTCCAATGGATGGTTGAGCTAGTTTCCAACTAAAAAGATGTTGTAAAGGTGTGGGGAACCCTTTAAAAGGGTTATCAGAGACTATATTAGTATTGCCCAAACTTTTTGGACTCCTGAAAAACTTTTTGGACTTCAGGCACTCCTGAAAAAAAAAATGACTATGGGTGCACCTACCAAATTATTAAAAAAAAATAAAAAATCTTCCCAACTTGCGTGTCATGGCATCCCTGTTGCGAATCACACCTCTATATTGATAGTCTATGGGGTGGGGTCCAATAACCGGCATGAAAACTGAGCCGCAATAGTGAGGCATTGGCCACTAGACTGTGTATAGATCAGTCTGTTTCTGGCTCTGTACACTATGCACATATAGGTGAGGGTGGATGGTGTCAGAGGACAACAATAGCAAGTGTTGAAGAACCCCATTAAAACATCAGTATCAAAGGCAAAAGTTGACTATGGGCATTGGATACTTTTTGGGGAATCCTGTCTGTAGGA
This sequence comes from Leptodactylus fallax, assembly GCA_947044405.1. Taxonomy (NCBI): domain Eukaryota; kingdom Metazoa; phylum Chordata; class Amphibia; order Anura; family Leptodactylidae; genus Leptodactylus; species Leptodactylus fallax. The sequence goes on along the minus strand of CAMRHE010000495.1, from coordinate 1,052,640 downwards.
GCTGGTAGCTCCTTAGTTTAGTTCTGATTTTTTTTAGAAATTTAGATTGGATAATTTAGCTATTTCTTTGCTCAATCTTACCTTTTTCCTCTTTGTAAAGTTGCATTAGAGGTGTCTAAAAGCTTGGCAATTCCAAGAACCCAATGAAAAGTTCAGTTAGGCAAATATTTAATCTGACAGTTTTGTGAATATTCGACACCCATACAAAAATTATACACGTGAAAAAAAATTTTTTTTTTCCGATGAATGACACTTTTTTCCCCTGTAGAATGGAACACGCCAAGTTTCCCCCTCATTAAACCCATAGATATTTTGTAACAAGCACACTCTGTCAGGCCACACTACTTTTCTATAGGGGATGTGACAAGTGCCGGCAGCTGCTAGATCAGGCACTTTGCTGCACAAGAGATGAGATGAAAGGACAGCTGCCGTCCAGGGATGGGGCGCCCCCGAAGTTCGCCAAATTAACTCTTCAAACTCACATTGATATTCTGCTCTTGGCGGGAGACCCAACATTGGTGGCCTCCTCAGCATGACAAGAGGGCAATGAATGAGGCGGCGGCAGGTCTTTTCAATCCTGCCCAAAGTATCACTTTGAATACTTGCATACTAATTAAAAAGGAGGCGAACAAAGCAAAAAATGGAATGTAGATGAATGAGAATTGGCATTAAGATGCAAAAAAAGTACAAGGTTCATAAAAATATGTAAAATTTTATACTGAAGATAGCAGGGCTTAAAAATGGATCTCCATCCACAGCTGAAAAGAGTCTAAAAAGTTACTCCAGCTGCAAATCTCAAAAATGTTTTTCGAAAATATAACCATTCACTGAGTCAAGAACTCTTGGTCGGTCACGAAGTGCTGTATAAAGCCGGATATAGTTCTGACCTCTTGCATATGACTTTCACAGACCAGATCAGAGTCACTGACGCTTCATGGAAATGCATAGACTCCTAGACTTGTCCAGCTTTATGTACAAATATGTGAACCATTGTGTTCCAAAAAGTTTGGCAACTTTCATATATACTTTGCGATTTGATGCCTTATCAAAGAATTTTCTACTTGCTGTGAGTAAATGGAAGCCACTTTATTCTCATAGAAGTACAACCATCTAGACTTAGTTCTGCTTACTCAAAGGTGTAGCCAGGGATTTTAAAAAAAAATCAGGTGATGAATAAAATAAAAAATAACCAACTCTAGCTCCAATGGAACACCATTGCTCTGATCCCCCCTCTGGCCCTGCAGTAATATGGTCACATGCATCATTCACATGACCATTGCGACCCACCACTGTGGCATCCATGTACAGCATGTGAAGATGAGGCCAATGACTGGATGCAGTCACGTAAATGATGCACATGACTACTTCGTTGAAAGACTGGTGGAGATCACATCAGAGATCTTTAAAATGGTGGTGGATTAATAAGAACAGGGATACACACAGGGTTTTCCAGAGGGGGGGGGGTAGGAGTATAATGCCCTCTTAGAACCCCAGACAGTATAATGCTCTCCCTTAGTGACCCCACACAGTATATTGTCCCCTAAGGCCCCCATACAGTGTCGATACTCACCGCTCTTAGGATTCGCACCTCCTTTGAACTTGGACCCGACACACACCATGTCAGAGTAACATTGGTGCGTAGAAGGAGTGGGGAGTTATAAGAAAGGAGTACTGAGAATCGTACTCACTGCACAGGCAGGTAACCTATGAGCGCCCCATCAGTCCATCATTAGGGTAATAATTTTTATCATCAACTCATTGGTTAGCAGCAAGGCCCAGTAACCAATGAGCCGCCAGTCTCCAGTTGATGAAAATCACCACCATTCAGGAGAATGGGGGCTCGCCCGGGTCAGCAAGGGGCCGGTTTTCACTGTTAAACCACCCCCTGTGGACTCCCCTGAATAATATCAAAAACTCTGGAATATTCTTCATCGTGCAGATACCGAGCAAAATAACTCCCTAGGACACTATGATCAAGGAGACAATTATCTTCTGAACACATGCAACTATAGGAAGCGTCCATAAGCCTGCCCACACTTGAGATGGCATAGCTTGGCACAGGATCAAGGCAGAAAATAGGCCGACATATATAGAAGGGAAGCTTGTACTCTTTGATAATCAGGGGATGGAGAGTAATCTCAATGTACAAGCAAAGTACACAAAGCAGCTCTGCTATACTGTATACAAAACCTAAGCGACTATACAAAATGCAAAACCCGTACATTTTCACCTCCTCTAGAGATATGGATTTTGCAACGCCTGGCAGTTCGTGCACAAGGCGCAGGGATTACATCTCGACTGTAATCATGCTCATTTCCTGCAATGCAACTTGCTCAGGCCTCATAAAACGATATGCAGATAACACGTGTCACAGGCAGCACTGCACGAGCTCAGCACAGCTGCCTCTCTTAAAGAGTTTACTACTTGCCCTAAATGAGCAAGTAGATTCTGGGAACCTATAATAAAATATTATGTTTTTATTTCCCCTTTGCTACGTGTTAGAAGTCCGCCACCGACGCATCCCTCTAAATTGAGCTCCGGGTAATAAAAACGCAGGCCGCCCTGTCAATATAATACTGGGCTCGGAGGTGTTCCTGTCAGGATGTCTTGTTTTGGTCACTGTTATGGCAACGGGCTTTCCTCCCAAGGTCTCCAGCGAGAGATCCTGTGACTGACATCTTGCTTCATGGTCGCTAATGCTTGTTATTACTATAGCGTTTCTGTTTAGTCATGATAAATTAAATAGAAGGCTGTCAAGGCTGTGAAACTGGAGCGGGCAAAGTTCTAGTGGAGGAGCTGGGCGGCATCCATCTGCTAAGACAGCGACACCTTCTCATCTTCCATGTGTCTTACAGCTGGGATCAGACACTTCTAAGAAGGTGCATCAATTAGCTCTTGCAAGGAAAGACAATATCCCCTCCATCTATGGCCCTATGGCACCATGTCAAACATACACAGGTACCTTGAAAATAACAGGGATAGTGCCCACAGCACAAAGGAGGAACCCAATTTGGTGGCCACCAAATTGGCCAGATGGACCTGAGCTTGATAACCTTCCTCCTCATCGCTTCTTAATCTTTTGCAGCAATAAGGAAAAGCATGACTCTTGTTGATCCCGCCCATGAGGGAACTGAGTCAAGCTGAGCTTAGTCTTAACGGATCCCATAACAGTCTTTTGATCTGACTAGGGCATTACGTGGAATAAAACTGAATACAGGTAGCCAATTTCCACCCAAAAAGCTATTACAAAAGAAACAAAGTTTTGCTTAAAACTCACAAAAATAGGCGCTTAAATGCCCATCGATGACAGTCAAACTTCAATATCTAATCCTGTATCCAAAAGAGGCAGCATTATACATACTGTATTATCACCACCTAATATTGGCACAGATAAAAACAGAATTTTGAGTGTACCACAGACTATACATAAAGGGGGCGCCCAAAGACAACCCCTTTATAACCTATCAACCACACCTTTCTATCAGTTTGGCGGGGAACAAGCCTTTATTGTTCCATAACATGGTCAAAGACGGAAGTCTTAGGCCTCTGCACACAGATGTTGAAAAAGGAGCGTTAAAAATGGATTAAATTGTCCATTTTAACATCCATTTTCCATCAGTATGTAACATTCTTCATCCATTTTTTTGGCCGTTTTTAACATAAATACCAAAAAAAAAAAAAAAAATGAAGAACTTCACTAGTTTTTTTTTTTTTTTTTTAATTTATACCCAATCCACTGAACATCCATCAGATGGATATGTTAGCCTAAAAATGGATGTAAAATGGTCCCATAGACTTTTATTGAGTTCCCCAGGGCAGAAAAACAGGCAAAAATGGGACATGTCCTACTTTTTGATGGACATTATTCACAGTACATTAAAAAACAATGTAACCCAATGACTTCTATTGTTCTAAAAACAAACGTGTGACGGACATTACAAAAGGTCCATCACAGATGCATTTTTCACTTGTGTGTGCATGGCTCAGTCCTTGTTGGCGGGTTAAGCAGGTGCTAAGTCTCGACACAGAGTTGAATTTGTGCATCTGAAACATCTTCTCCACCTGGATCCATTCAGTTTATCATTATACAATCAGAAACGTGATACACATCTGTCATGTATTTTCGGAAATGTGATGTCATCAGTTCTGAGCTAACTCAGTGGCAACGCTTCAAGCTCTCCCCCATATGCAAAACTTCAGCATATGGCAATCTGGGCCAACATATGGGTCTCCAGTCTCTACACTACAACCGTCACCCCAGGTCCAGCTGCGGAGCACAAGTACATGAGTGGAAAGCATGCAGGAGGTAAAGCTACGGCATTATACACATATTCGTTGCTATATTTTAGGAATCTGACTCTGCTCTCGAATTCCTGCACAAGATAAGCAACGAGAGGGTTAATTTTTTACACTTGACTTTAGCCACATCCAGCATGTCTCCCATTGTTCGCCTATTCAGAGGCAAGTGACAGACACCAACTAAACTTAGAACCTTTCTTCAAAAACAAGGGGGGAAAGACTGGAAGTCCATGTTTCCAGCTTAGATACAATACAACGGCAGACAGCAGACTGTGCATGTCAGAGATCAGGAAACGACGGGTGAGGCAACTGCCCATGCCAACAAAGTGTCAACGGTATCCATTGCTTTTAACCCTTTTCTATAGAAAATAACACAATGACAAGAATTATCAAAAAAAAAAATTACATAACGACTGTAATATCAGGATAGACACCTAGGCTTCGAAACGCGTCAGCTATGCGGAGAATGCTGCCCTTTTGCTACCCCGGTGCTATTTAAGGAAATTCCTAGAGATTTGTTCAAGTAGATTGAAATAGTGTTGGCGATTATGTGGGGTAACTTGGCACGGAACCACGCGCACCGTACTGAAAAGCTGTCTAGACAGAAATCTACGGTGATTAATGAATTTGGCAAAATCTACAAAGATGGCAAACATAGATCAAATGCAAACTGCGCTCAGCCCTTCACCCCCTAGCTTTTAAGAAAGCAGAAAGTGTGAGACGCCAACACAAGTTCATTGCTTAAAGGGCGTGTCCACCATAAATCAAAAATTCACCTGTAAATACAAGTCCCTAATCTATGATATGTAAGATAATTCCATTCCGGAAAAGTTAGGTAACCCCGACATCCAATATGGAGGCCATTACTGCCTACCCAGTTCTCATTCCGATGCCGCAACATGACGAAAGGATTTCTCACGGCACAAAAATGTGACCACTGCTATAGGATTTGCAATGGCAGCCATGTTTGTTTTCGCAAACTTTTTGCAAAAACAAAGAATCGACTCAAGAACCAACTTTTTATGTCTAGTTTTCGAGAAGCTCTAGGCAAAGCCAGCATTTACTCGATAATGGTTCAAACGTCGGACTTTATGCCACTTCTAGAATGGACTCATTGTTTGTGCTCAACAGGCTGAAGCATGCAGAACAAAACGATGGAAAATCACAAGATTGCCCGAGCCAGCAATCTCATTTGTTTATCACAGGCAGAAATAGATAGAGATACAAGGACACAGCGGAGGGAGGGGACACTTAACACTGTAGTTGTCGCTGAGAAATTCAAGATGCTGCACCAAGAAAAGTAGGAACGGTCAAGAAAGCAGCAGCTGGGTTGAGCAAGTCTCAAGCATGATCTGATCTAGTATCTTGAAGAAAGCCAACTCAGATCCTTGACTTTCTAACAGATCATAAAAGTTAAAGCGGTAAGATGTAAGAGGTTTATGGACCCCAGTCAACAATAGGTTTTGGCATGTCAAAAAGTGGAGTTCCAATTTTAGGTAATTTCATGTGGAAGTTCATGTGTCAAAAGAAAATTGGTTTTTGTTAGTGGAGACCCTCAACATTTCCAAAAATCAAGGCTATATACAGCTTACAGGGCCTGTTCAAATCTGTCTTTGGATATATTTTGATATCATGCCACGAGGTGGAGTTCCAAATTTAGCAAAGGGTTTCATAGTAGTTACTCAGTCTGTAATCCCCAGCCTGTATGAGCCTTCGTAATAGCGGAGACGATGGAAGGGTGGGTGACAATATGAATCACCATAAGATGGACATCATTCTCATTGTACAGATGCCTTGGCTAGGGAAAAAATGGTGGCCAGGAATAAGTACTAGCGGCTTGGGGGACAACTGGAAGTAGCTGTCTACACAAAGTTCTACCAACACAATTTATATTGTAGGGTTGAGTACGGAGATTTGGTGATCGGTCAAGAATCATCCGATATAGGTGAAGATGAACAAATGTTGACCTGACCAGAGGACTACAGTGATGATCTGAATTTTTTCTGATAAGGAATGGAAAGAAAAAACTCCTATGAACAAGAAGTACTTGAGGGTCTAAGAAAGGACTTGAATCTTACCAAGAGTCATCGTTGGGTGCCCTTGAACTGGGGTCTGCAATTTAAACATGAAAGCCTCAAGTAGTCCACAAGTAACTTATGGTGGAACTTTTTGTCTTGTCAAGCTAAAGACTGCATATAGAGATGTGTGATTCCTTAGATTTCCCTCTTGGCATGAGATGACCAACTTTGAGCAGAAAAAAATTTAGTACATCCAAAATTGTGCAAAACCTTTTCTGTTCCTTTTCCCAAAGCTGGCGTTCAGACACAAATTTATCTCAAGATACTGTGTCTTGAGCCAAGAGCAAAGGTAAAGGACACCTCTGTACAATGATCTTTGCTCAGGCACTTGGACAGGGAGCACCAGATGAAGGTGCAACATTCGGAAGCGAGGAATTTCGAGTTACTCAGCCTAATATTTATTCTGTTTTGCTCTGTTTATATAAAGTACAGGAAGAGGATGGTGCTATAAATCAGATTATATAATGAACAGAAAGGAAACTGGCCCCTAACACATCTGACTCACAATTTAGATATTTTTACAAAGCCTGTCAGCTTTCCAAAGTGGAGAACGATTCTGCTTTCCCAGCACAATCTTCCCCAATATGAAACGTGGGCATTTTACACACTGCACCTGGCTCTACCGTGACAAAGCCCGGCCAGGCCTACTACTCTTTCAGTGCAGAGACACTTAAAGGCCAAGAAGCAGAGTCATGTTACACCTGTCTGTGTATTCAAGACAAGCTCTGCAGTTACAGGGCCAGATGAGGATTGCGTATGGCGGGATCTCAGTAGAAAGACAGATCTGCGTGTCTTGGAGGTCAGAGGAGTGGAGGGATGAGGGCACGCCAGAAAATACTCTGGATGTGGTTCTGATATTTCACTGGGAGAGGGAGAACATAAACAGTTGTGTTTGGATTACAAACACACATTAACCCTGTGTACCGCAAGAATTCGATAGAGAATAGGCCTAAGTAGTCAACCATAGCAAATTAAAGGGCAACTCCAGTTACTACCGATATTAACAGAAATAATACACTGAAAGCTCCCAAGACAAATGATCAATAGATTTCCAAAAATATGTTTAGCTATATATAATTTTTTTTTTGCATTTGAATGTCCTTCCCATTATGCCTTGAGAAGGAGCACAGGCTCTGTATCCTATCTAGACCAGGAGGGGCGTTCTACCATGTTTTTTGTCACAACCTGATCGAAGGAATGACATTTTTGTCCATAGAAGAAAGGTCAGGTTGTAAACCCACTAAAACATTGTCTGAGAAAGACTAGAAAAAACTATAAATACTGGCCCCTATAGGTAACAAGCATCCATTATAAAGAAATTTTTTTAAAATTTTTCCATCTAAAACCCAGTCCAAGATTTTTCGATTTTTTATTTTTTTTTTTTTTTAACTAAAACATAAGTTCTCTGTAATGGGTAGGGGAACTAATCTTGAGTCAGTTCTGCAGCCATCAACATGGCAAGTTAAAGGGGTTTTCCAGGATACAAACTCAAGGGGGCTGGGGTAGCTGGTACCAAAAGTGACCAGTGTGGCCAGAGATTGGTCACAGCGATCACTTGAGCCTCTGCCCTTCAGGCCCAGTCAGGGCCAGGACTGGAGAGGATGAGGGACGCCACAGAAGACTCGGTATAGGTATTGTATTTATACATTTTTCCAAGTATTCTCAAAAACCCTTTAAGGCACTGTTCACATGTCCAACGTAGGCCTCTACGCATGCATTCAACATTTGTCAAAAGCGACTGCCTTTGGCACATGGTGGTTGGGTATGCATTGCCCTTTTTTTTTTTTTTTCCCCGGAAGGAGACAATGGCCAACATATCACTTTAGGTCTCTAAAATGGCACAGATCGGAGTGTTCCTTTATAAGGTAAACATCAGGGGAATACTCCTGAGCTATGCCTCGAAAGGAGACTAAAAACGAGGTCTGAACAGAGACTTATATGGCCATTCTTTCACTAAGGTAGGAGTACACTCATTCACTAGGATAAACCATACATATATCCTACACCGAAACCTCATAAATTGGGCATGGTCAGCTGTAGGAAAATAATTCCGAGGTAATGTAATTTATCATTTTTATGTTGTATAATAACAGGGCAATAATCTGAAAGGTCAAAGGAAACCGTTTGCGGAAACATGCAATCTGGTGCCCTAGATCTCTCCTTACAACTAAGAAAGGTGTGTGTGTATACTGATCAAAGGGGAAGCCAGAGATTAAAACGCGGCAGCTGCTTCATTGAAGAGCAGGTTTGTTCTCCAACAACTGTTAACCCTTCGAGTCCAAACATCCAACCAACGGACATATTACTGGTCGCATAAAACTTTTTTTTTACGTAAAAATGCCATTTTGAAAAATACAAATATTGAAGGGGTATTCTGGGTTACGGCAATTTTCACTTATTCACTGGATAGGTGATCAATGATAAATTGGTGGGGTTCCAACTGCTGGAGGCGCCACTGATCACCAGAACAGGTTCATCCCAAGCATTACACTTGCGTTGAGCATTGGACGGAGCATAGGCCCCGTCTCTCCAAGTCAATAGTACTGACTAAAATAGACTGGTTATTCTCAGTGCCATAGACTTGGGAAGGAATGGCGGAGTGCATAGTTGATCGCTCTTGGTGGGGGTACCAATGATAGAACACCCCATTAATCATCTATTCAGTAGATAGGTCATAACTGCATCAGAATGTGAACCAGGAATCTGTAAAACCTTTATGCTACAAGCAAAGAGAATGGCTATTTTGCCATCCAACTGGGGTACTTAAAGGGGTTGGACATCTTACAAAACAAGTAGTACATTCTGACTTCCGGAATAAAATGCAATTGTTTCAGAATTCAATCAATGTAAAAAATAATTTCTAAGAATCCTTATTAAAACTAAATTTCAGAGGGTGGCGCTATTTCATGGAAGTCTATGGAAAGTATTTGCTGTGACTGTGGTGAAAAGTGGTACTGCAAGTGTAAATTCCTAGAAACGTTTTAATTGAAGGTCTAAAACTGTAGAGTACTATGTCTTGTTAAAGTATTGCTTAACCCAAGAATGGACTCTCCGCACATCTGTACAACGTTAACAATATGTAGATGATTTAACATTGTGCAACGCTAAATAGTTCAGTATTAAGAATTCCATAACCATGTAGAGTCCTATCTTACTTTATTTAGGCCCTGCGCTGAATGCAGATCTGTACTATAACAGAACGCTACCTTACGAAGCTTGATTTAGTTCCATGCAAAACTTAAACTTCTCACCCCCTAAAGACAGTGTTTGGACTGTACTCGTCTTTACAAAAATACCACGACAAGGACTGTCTCTGTACTATAAGGAGCTCCCCAGCTCCTTTCCCATAATCCTTGTGATCTGTACTATAAACACAGACATAAGCTCTGTGAATGCATAAAAAGGAAATCTCACATGGTATGGGTCACGGACATTGCAGCATTTCCTCCATGGAATCTAAACACTAAGCTGATGCATGCAGAGAAGAATTAGGTAATGCTACAACAAAAAAAAGTAGTGGGTGTCCAACAGATCGGCTGCCAGAAAACCTCAAAAAACTTTAATCGGACTGATTATCTTCACATTTGTGGGATGAATCACTATTGACCCTCGTAAGGCCTTGCTAAATTGGTACCACCCACTCACGGATTTGCTTGTAGCTGAAGCAAAGCAACCATTTGGACTGTGTGAGTGACCTACTCATCTAGCGAAGGCCTGATCAGGCTAAGTAATATAGTATTATAATTCTAGAAAATATAATTGGTCAATTATGATCTTCATGTCATGGGTGCCCTACTAAAACATACCTGCAAAGGTTGAGGAACCCTTTCTGATATCATACAAGGTGCGAAGAGAAGACTATTCACGCTGTACAAGTTGTCGAGACAGGTTACATGATTTTGGCTAGATGGAGGATACCTGGGACACCAACAGGAATACCAACACTAACTACTCTTTGGGTGGTGGCAACTTTTTATAGCAGTCCTGGTCTTAAAAATAAAGGACCAGCAAGATCTGACAAGGTGGATCCCCCCCCCCCCGCCCCTATGTCTGTTTATATAAAAGCCCACCACTGAAGAGAAGACTGACAACAGATCCGGCATGAACGATCAGTCCGTGGTGATTGTCGCCATTCTAAGGGCTCAGGCACACAGTGGTATGATGACGCGCTTGAGGATGCCATAAACGGGGTCCTATACAGTCTGTATGGTTTACAGCTCCAAACACAACCACCATAAAGTCTGCACGGGGCACTGATGTGAGCATACAACCTTATGAAGAGTGGGAAACCTACCACCAAAATAATGTCATGTAGTGGTGGTGTCATCTACTATAAGCGGAAAACGGTGGCTTTTAGGCCAAAGGTAGACTACCCCTTTAAGGAGAGACATTTTTTTCCCTTCCTTTGAGAACCTCGCAGGGGCTGCTATAGCAACCTGCCACTGTTTGTTCTAAGCTAGTGTTTTGCAAATCAGAAATAAGAGGAAGTAAGGCTTAGTGGTTAGAACTCTTTGAGCCGTAGTGAGTTTACAGTCAATTGAATAGACTTTGGATTCAGATCTACATTCCCTTAAAGGGTGGCAGCCACTAAACAAATTGTGGTAAGAGTAAAATTTCACTTAAAGTCCAATACCCATTATTGGGGTAACTTGTTCCAGCCAATAGAGAAGTAATGAGATGGCATCGGACCTTGCTTGTCGAGTCGGCTGTGGAGTCAGAGTCAGGGACAGTTTTGGATGGAGTTCAAAAAAAGTTACTGACTTCGATATCAAAATAAATTGATCATTAATTATTATATAATTATTTATATTATCAGGTGTCTTCAAAGAGTCTTGTTTCAGGGACACTGAAGTTTTTTTGTGGTCTGTTCCGAGTCAAATTTGGTGATTTGGCCTACCGACTGCACAACCCTGGCCAGTGGGGGTTGTAGATTCCACTCCAGTGCACAGAATAGGTGTGGTAAACACAGATCTATATACTAGTTAAGTCAAATATTTACCAAGAGTTGCAGTAGGAGTTACTAAAATCCAAAGCCTTTTCCAATAATGTGATGATTTACAGTAAATCATATGAAAGATAATGAGTCCACTATCAGCTACGTATATGCCGCCAAATGAAAGTCCACAGTCTTAGGGTTGGAACTTCTAAAGAAAATAAAAACAACAGTGTAGCCAGATATGAAGAAATAAAGTGGTGGTGGCCAATTGTGCAACCAGTACAAGGAAAGACTATTACAATTGTTTAGCAACTCTCTCCTCGAGCTTCTCCATTAGATGTGGGAGAGGTCCAGAAATACTGCACGGTGGACATGGTAATAGTCATCTTGGGTCACCCTGATCATGCACGGTGGCCATGATAATAGTCATCTTGGGACACCCTTGGGTCATCCTTAGGCTATACTACATATTTTTGGAAAGTATGCACCATGCATTGTTTGTCAAAGACAACATATAATCAACCAGATACTCCACCCAAGACACAATGGAAGGTCACGTAAAGAGCATAATTGTGATCACTACACTGTGTCACATCTTTTGGTCACACTTCCATTAGTTTATCTATTTCATCACTTTTGACACTTCAAAGCCCAAGAACACCTCATTTACCTGTCAACTTCACGGAGAATTAAAGTTTGAGATGGTAACCTCCATACGCACATACCAGGGTTTGGAATAAAGTTAGAGCTTGAGAGGAAAGCTGCCCACCACCACATGGCCTAAAGTTAAAGCTCAACCTTAGAAAAAACCTGGAATTTCAGATCAGTTAGTAAATGCAGGAAGCGAAGATGTGAGGTGGTGCATGCTAGTGTCCTAACTACTTTAGACTCTTCTTGTGACATGCGGGAAAGATTATAGTCACCTATGGATTAACCTCTATAAGGCACAGTGGCTCCTATTACATTGCACATCCACATATCACATGAAAGGCTATTCATCTAAATTTCCGATGCAGTGGCTGCTACAGGGAAACTATGAGGCCAAAAATGGCCCCTGAAAAACAAAAACAAACAGTGCCATGCCAGCTATCCATTTTATAACCGCAGCTACCCTCCATAAAGTGAGGCTTGCTCAACCAAATTCAGAAGCAAGATGGCTCACATGTCACTGATTCTCCGCCCCTTAGACTAGAAGAAGCTGGATTCTCATAGGATTCTCATTGCTCCAAAGAGTTCATGTGCATATTGACAAAAATAGCAATATCTCGGTAACACAGACGCTGATTCACAAGGGGAAAACGCTGTTTAATTTTGGCGACCCTAACCTACCGCTCAGCAGGGTTGATATGCTGGGTTTTAGCAACAGACTTCATTTATAAAGGTCGCCAGTAAAATTTCTGCAGGATTTTTGCTGCCAGTGTCCTAGGATTCATACAATATAAAAAACTATCAGGGCCATGCATCTGCAGACTAGCACAGCTGATAGACTTGTCACACTTGCATTAAAACCCAAGTATAGCGAGCCGCTGTCATATGTACAAGACCACAAAGATACTGTCATCCTGAAAGTCATGTTCGGGCACTCAGTAAGGAAATGAGTCACAGCCCCTAAAAACAGAAGAACTTTATCTAGGTCTCTGCTCTATGGGTTTCTATTACAGAAGAGCAGGAAACAACGTATTCTGACATTATTTCTGTGATTGGGGAATGAAACAACCACATGGCGTGCAATAATGGGATATTGCATAGATTTCTTTGAATTCTGTGGTGTGCAGTCCCTCTGTTATTCCTCCTGGAAATGCAAGGATAAGTTGGCAACTGGTCATCAATGGGGCACATCTTGATGCACATTACTTTTCCAGGAAGAATAAAAGAGGGGCGGCACACTACAGAGAGGCTGAGTAGAAATGACAACAGCTTGACAAATGTATATAACTAAAAATGGATTGCAAGTCATGAGACCAGCCTAATGGTACAAGAGGTTTCACCCTCCATATCATCTGCTTTATGAGAGATATATTGGTGTGCAGATGTCTATATATAACCAACACAGGGTCAAAGATCTTTTACTATCCTATAGAGTGCATGGTGTTCTCATTTCAACGCAAAGTTTACGCACACCTGTCACCTAAAAAAGGTGCATATGGACGTCACAGAGGGTCGGCCTCAGAACCCCTCCATATTAGCCAGCCATTGGCAATCTGAATAATACATGCAAATATTCCTCTAACCACAAGGAGCCCGAGTCCCTATGCTTGGGAGTCCTTATCCCTATATGCCGCCATATTGTGCTTTACTACAGAGTAAATCAATGTAGAGGGAAGACTACCTCTATAAATATGGCACCAACTGGAACATGCCAATTCCATAGGAGCCCTTTGATTTTTACAGGTGGCGCCCTGTTTATACAAGGTCTAGAAGTGTAAAATTTCAAAATGGCTATCCTCTATTGACGGGACAGGCAAAGAAAATTTGTAGGCAACACTTTTTTCAATACCTCTGCGATAAGGCACCAATTGGAACATGCCAACAGTTTCCTGGCCGATCCCATAGGAGCCCCTCAATTTTTACAAGCGCCGCACTGTGTATATGAGGCCTTCAAGCGTGAAATTGAAATATGGCTATCCTCACCGTCAGGCAGGGAAAACTAGCAGACTATTTTTTTTCCAATACCACCATAATATGGCACCTATTGGAACATGCCACCATTGTTTTGATGATTCCATTGGAGCTCCTTGATTTTTACAGGTGCCACACCTTTTTGCATAAGGTCTTAAACTGTAAAATTTGAGAATGGCTATTCTTACTGTGTGTCGACATGAACAAAACCATATGTGTGTCGCTGGACCGTGACTGAACACATGCATGACATCCGTGTGCCACCCATGCCTTCATGGCCCTATTCATTGAGAACAGTGAGCAGAGGCCCCAAAATGGACAGGTATAGGACTTGTCCTGAGTTTTGCTCCCGGCCCCATACACAAGACCGTGAAAATATGGTCGTGTTTATGGGGCCACAGAAATGAATGGATCAGTGTGATAGCCGTGAAAAACATCTAGCGCACAGACAGTGCACACAGTCATGTGCATGAGGCCTAACAGGCAAAGAAAACTAGTAGACAATACTATTTCCAGTACCTCCATAATATGGCACCTAGTGGAACATGCCACCATTGTTTTGCCAACACCATATGAGCCCCTAGATTTTGGCAGGTGTAAAAGTTCACGTAACATGCAGAGAAGACTAGTAGACAGTATTTTTTATTTTTTTGGATACCTGCATAATATGCCACCTATTGGAACATGCCGCCATTTTTTGACCAATTCTATAGGAGCCTCTGAATTTCCACAGGCCTTGAAGTACAACATTTCAAAATGTCTATCCTCGCGGCCTACAGAACAGGCATAGAAATCTAGTAGACATCTTTTCTAATACTCTTATAATATGGCACCTATAGGAACATGCCATCATTTTTTTTGTCACTGATCCCATAGGAGCCCCTTCATTTTTACAGGTGCTTGAAGTGTAAAATTGCAAAATGGTTATCCTCACCTCCTACGTAACAAGAAGGGAAAACTAGTAGACAATATTTTTTTTTTTCTGTTCCTAAAACAAACTGTATCGGAAAAATCTCATGCTAAGGTAAGGATCCAGCTCCTTCCGGTGGCCTCCATCTTAGGCAGGAGGATGGACTTTAAAAGGGGCAGGGCTCGAGGTTTCCACTACAAACCGAACAGAGAAATGTATGCTCCTTTTCCAAGGCGTGATAGAAGAAAATATCTAGCAAAAATTTCTAAAAATTTCTAAAACATCGAAAAGTTTCACTTACGGTAAGGACCCTTTAAATCCTCCATAAAGTTACTCGCTCGTGATCATTAAAACTTGATCTGAAAGTGAGAAAGAAATGTGCTAGGGAAAAAAAAAAGTACAGGACATTTACTTTTCCCATGTACAGAGATAAGTTCTCAGATTCTGCAAAAAAGTTGTGAACATCAGAACGGCGAAACATGAACTGTCTCCGTCTGAAAGGCGATTCATGCATGAGTTACCACGCTGAAGGAGCCAATTTGCAAAAAAGAAAAATAAAACAAAAAGAAAAAAAAAAAAAAGTCGCTTTTTACAGGGTGAAGCTTCTCATGCCTTCGGGACTCAGCCAGAACTGTTGGATAATGGGACAAATCCCACAGGGACGCCACATTTTCCGGCGAGGTTAAACAGCTGTCTAAAAAATTAGCTGAAGTCTTTAGTTTAACCATTAGCTGGAAAGTATGAAGGTCTTTCATTCACAGGGTCGTGTTTGTCTCTTTTGAGCTGAAACTTGATCCGTACCTTGGCTGACATTTTCGCTGGAGATACAGGTGGCAAGTACCAACTGCAAAAACCCTCACATTTTCCTACACAAAGTATAGTTTTACTCATGTCAAGTAAGCAAATCAGAGAACTCAACAGCAGCTATTAACCTTCCCCCCGGTCATCGGGTTCGCCAAAAATTCTAACACTTTCATAGAACAAGTGAAAGAGTCTGTCGGTGTTTACGTAAGGAGGATCGATCTGTAATTAAAAGATTGGAACAACATGGTTGCTTTCCAAAAACAGCACCGCACCTGTCCACAGGCTGGGTCTGGTATTGCAGCTCAGTCGTATTTATTGTTATGAAACTGCAAATACACAATACAAATAATGGGAAGGTGTGGTGTGGTTTCTGGGGGAAATTTTTTGTACTTCTGTTATCAAGGGGACCAAGACTTTTTGGATTAAAAATTCTAGAATATTGGACAGTATATAAAATTTACCTTGAGTAGTCTACTTCTAATCTAGTGGGCTAAAAGATTATCCACCTAAATAAAAAATACCTGCTAGACTACATAAATCCTGGATTAACAGATGCCATGTTGAAGGAATTTTGCAGTGATCTAAAAATCAGTGGCCTGACGTGTCCACTTCCACACGTGCAAGTCCTGGGGCAATAAGATGGTCACAAGGGGCTTAAGGGTAAGTGGTTGATCCACATCTGTTTGACCAGTTGATGCAAATGCTAGGAAGATGACCTGACTGGAAGAACCCCGATATGCAAGGGTCTTTACTTGACTTCCATAGATTTCTTTAATTGAACACGTTACTTAACCAAACCATTACATTTTCTCATTGTACGATTGTTGCAAAGATTTTGGCTTGATTTACTCACCACCCGGTTTATCTATATAGGACTTCTCGAATTTGGTCAAAACACAAGCACTGGTTACAAGTTCCCTGGAGATCTACAATTTGATTTACCTCTGAGACTTGGTGACCTTTTTTAGATACTGGAGCAGTCATGGGAAAGTTGATGAGCGAGGACTATGGCCAGCTTCCTGACTTAGAAAGCGTATCATTCACTGTCCCCGAGCTGGGAGGACACCATGCTGCTATAAAAAGGGGCACAGAGTGAAGAGCACGATGCCCCTGTCAAACTCTTACTGTGCAGAGTTAGAACCATGAGATAGGGACAACACGTTATCACTGCGTAAGCTATGGCCAACCGAGGAAGCCGAGTACTTTCTCGGTTATGTGCTGTACACTGAAGCCTCTATACTACATGAATATACGCAAGTTACCAGTCGACTAGCAAGTACATAACTTTCTATGAGTGCCCGCCATTAGAGGACATACCCATAAACATCACAGGAAGCGATACTGTAGACCAGTGATTCCCAAAGTGGTCCAGGTGGACCCCCAGGGGTCCATGGGAAACTCGACAGGGGTCTACGTTAGATCTAATCTTCACATTTTTTGAAGAGTTTTGGGAATATGGTAGAAATGTAGCAGCAGGGGGTCCACCGAAACCAGTGAAATTTTGAAAGTGGTCTACGAGAAAAAAAAAGTTTGGGAACCTCTGCTGTAGACTAACTACATGATACACAGGTCTGCTTTGGGTCAAAAAGAAACATGAAAAAAAATTTAAAGGGGTTTTCCAGGAGTAAAATATTGTGGACCTCTTCTTAGGATAGGTCATCAATATTTGATCATTAAGGGTCGGACACATGGCATTCCCACCGATGATCTATTTGATGACATGGACCTCGAAAGACCGGAAGGGCAGAGGAAATTTCAATTCCAATGTGATTGACAGCCTTCTGTGTACACATACAGATACATGGAGAGTGTTGTGTTTGGCGGAGTAAGTAGGACTCTCACTATCACTCATCCTGAGTGGTAGAGGTAAGCAGGACTCTCACTATCACTCATCCTGAGTGGTAGAGGTAAGCAGGACTCTTATCGTCTCTCCCAGGAGTCCTGTCAAGATTTACTATACCTTTTACTCAGAAATCCATCACCAAATCATATAAACTTGTATATCATAGAGCTCAGCTTCTCTCCCTCTATCATATCTTACTCTCACAGTCGGGGTGGTAGGAATCACCTGATAGGTTTAAGTTTATGCACAAAAAAAAACAAAACAAAACATTGTTCTATGCGGTCACCAAGTGAAGACACGAGTTACAGAAGGTAAAACCTACAATGGTCAAGTTTAGACGAGTTCAGAGCTGAGAATCTTAAAATCCTCCACCACATGAGAGAACACTCGGATCAGATGGGATAAAGCATGGAGACTTGTGGGTGAGCTATGCGAGTCTTTGGCACACTGCTGTACTGCATGAGAAAGGGACTTTCCTTTTTAAACACTATTTTCAGCATGTAACTCACTGAATGTGTATTCGAGCAGTAGAGAAATGGATTTATACTCCAGTCTTGTAAGGACAACGTATGAGCTCATGACAGAAGTTTCCACTTATACCCGATACTGTTGATGCTTAGAACAGGTTTCCAGCAGATCAGTGAACACCAAGGATCACAAACCGTAAATTGCTACCATCGTTCTCCAAACAAATGACTGCCCTGAGTAATTAAGGGAGCCTCATGTTACCCACGCAGGAGCATACCCAGCCAATAGGCTCCTCTAGTACCCTTGAGAACGTAGCCTTGAGAAAGTATTCTTTGGATATATTCTTAAATTGGTTTAACCCAAGAACAACTCCCCTGTTGTAGATGATGTTAAATTTTAAGGCCACAACCACCACAATATAGGAGTAGCCATGGAGGGTATAAATGTAAGTGAAGTACACCATGACACATTGTCAGCTCAATTCTGCCTTGGATCAAGGACCAAACTTCCGTATCTCCAGACTTTTCTGCAAAAGGTGTCCAACCTTCACAATGTGCAGATTGGTCCTTTGCATATAGGACAACCACAGAATCAGTAGTTTCAAGTACTAACTTCTACCCAACGTAGGAGCACCTATGTCATGAAGGATATTTTGGCTGATGCCAACCAAATCTACTGTAGAGGAAGAACTGAATGATTGGCCATGAGTGTCCACCAGCAGGCTACAGAGTAGTGAACATGAGCTGGCCATAATTTAGCCGACCTCTCCCATATATATTCATATGTTCTGAAAGGACCTTGCCCCTCAAGATGGTTGTGACGGTGGCCTATCTTACCGAAGAACAATAAGTTTGAGGCATTTTGCCATTCAACAGCCAATATATCTCCTCGCCAACATCTGCCACCAGGAAAGAGTTCAAGGCCCCACACAGATCAGATGGACAGCCATTCCCAATGAAGGCAGCAGGTTTATGCTGCCCCTGCTCTACTGAAACAACATATTTGGTATCAGAGAGCTCCGAGATAGCGCTGATTTGTGTATCCGTTCCTAGCTTGCTCTCACTTCCTGAACTAAGTGTTATGAATGGCATAGCTTCCCATCTTCCCACAGCTCCTCCTTATACTAAGATAAACTGGTGAAGAAAAGAAAGTTCCATAACAATGCAGTCATATCTTCCCACCGGGTTGGAAGAGAGTGAATAACTAAGTCTCCCATTGTACGTCATTTCCAGGCAGGACGTACATACATACATGGTGGTTGTGATAAAAAAACAAAACAAAATGGGGGTGGTGTATTTGACTAAAGGCCTACGATACCTGAAATATACTGACAGACTTTCTCCTTGGCGTTGTTCCAAGTGCTAAACTCAGCCCTGCTACATCTTTACAGCTTAATAATATTGTGTGGGAAACAAGAGCACCCGTATCTGGTAAGAATGACTTACCCGTGTCATTTTAAAGAAATCTATAGATGGACGATTCCACCGCACATCTTCGTCACGCCTCCGTTTTAGTCGGGTTTTCCTCTCGTTTAACACACAGGGCTGGGAGCGGCACCTCAGCAATCCTTGGCGCCTTCTCAGCTCGGGGGTAGAGGTTGGAGTGCTATTTGCGGAAGGCATAATATCTCCTGGTTCTGTGATGTGCTCCTGAGAGAGAGAAAGACGCCTCCTGGGATTGAAGTCGCAGGAACCACCAGAGTTCCAGCGTACACTTGAGTTTGTGCTTCCTTCGCTACTGTCCACAAAGCCGCTGCTGGCAGAAGAAGGCCGTGGAACAGGAGATGTGTTACAGGTGGGGACTGTGAATATATTGTTGTTTAGAGGGGCGTTCTGAGGCAGGCTGATGCTTGTGCTTCTCTGCAAGGTGGCGCTGCCGTGACTGTTACAGCGCTGCAAGGTGGCACTGCCACCGCTGTTGCATCGTCTCTTTGACACGGGAGTCCAGACTTTGGAATTGCCAGGTTTCCAGGGGGACCGACAGCGAGACAGTTCATCTGGCTCAGACAATGACCTGCAGTGTCTTTTTGTAGGGGGAGCCAGTGGCTGGCCAAGGCTGTCATTGAGGTTAAGTTTGTTTATCCAACCCGATACCAACGCCTGATTTGAGGATTCGTTCTGCCATTGAAGACTAAAACTGCCAGGGGTGCCAGTGCTGAAGGGGCACATAGGGAAAGAGAAAAACGTATTCTTGTTCAGTTCAGCCCGGACTGGACAAGCTCTGTCAATCACTTTCCAGTGACTGTTCTCTGTTGGAAAGAAAGAGAAGAAAAGAGGGAGGGGGAGCGAAAAAAAAAAAAAAAAAAGATTAAAACAATAGTCTCAAAATAGTCAAGTATTACATAAAATAAAGCACTGCACAGAATTCACAGGTGATGGCACAGTCATCTCAGTAGAGTCAGGTTTATTTTTAGCGATGGGAAACTGCCGAGCAGATAACATTCGGCTACTCAAATAGCACAAGAGGCTGAAAAGAGGGGAATTCTCAAAAGAATAGAACATTTTCCCCGTGCAAGTATTATTTTTGCGTAACGTTGTAGACCAAGCAACTCCCTACTTAGAAATCTGCGTCATAAGGTTGGAGGTGAAGGTCGGGTGACCGAGGTTTTGTTGGAATGGACTACAAAAAGTTAAACTTTCTCAGGACATTGGCTACCAGTCTACTGGAATTTCGACAAACCCAGTTGATGCCCAATGAGGCGCGCAGGTCTCCAAAAGATGTAGATGTTTGGGTTGAACGTCACAAATTTTAAGAGACACTGGACCCTTGGGATATTTATGACACTTCTGCACCCATCGGGCATTTCCAGGACCAGATCATGTATTCACAGGACGCTAAATATTTAGGGGATCCTGTCCTATAAGACATCTAGAAGACCCTACATCATTGGGCATCTAATGAACCTTACGCTATGGGACATCTATTGGCCTTTGTTCCATGAACCTTACTTATGCATGGTGTACTTACCGCTCATTTCCATACACTTTGCATAATACCTATTACTGCAGCATTTGTTCACAACCGAAAAAAAAAACAACAACCCTAAATACTTAAAACTTCCTCAAGCATAAAAGAAATGGGGACTGAAACGCTTAAGAGGGAAGTAGCACAATAATGATTTTCTCATTCCGAGTAGCGTCTGACCATTTGGAATGGATTTGGCTTTGTGTCTGGGAGCTTCTGCTGTCACTTATCATCTGGCCCATTTAAAAATCACAGGGGACGGGACAAAAATATGTCATCCGTCTCTTCCAGCCAATGGAGCAGGCCACGATTTAATATGCAAAGCCCTTTACAGGCATAAAATCACCATCAGCCGTAGATTCGGGGGGCATTGTTCTAAGACCAGTTTAAGCCAGCGGGCTCTCGAGCCACATTTTCAAGCCTTCTATTTCCTCTGCATCTCATTTGCAACAGAAAAGATTTTTTTTTTTTTTTTTTTGTTTCGGACACCTTGCTTTTCTTGGAATTAAAAAAAAAATAAAAAAATTCTGCTAATGTTTCTTTAAAAAAAACTTACCATTGATTTCGTAAGGGAACAAGCTGCCTTCATTGTTCAGCTTCTCAGATGAGCGCTGAAATTAACCAGAGGGAAAGAAATTTCAACACCATACAACAAAGCACATGGTGTGAAAAAAAAAAATATATAATACAAATCATAAATGTGAGTAGGGATTAAAAAAAAATTACATTCACTTGTATATGACTGTCCATTGCTATGGGCTACATGGTGGGGTGTAATACTCTACTATGGGGCATCCCAAATCTGTATTGGGATATATGTCCTTATATCATACAAGTAACAGTAGGTTAATGTATGTGTTATATATCTATAGGTGCAATTCTAGAAAAATCTGATTACTATGGCAGTAAGAGGTAAAGAAAAGGAGCGGTCTCAGAGCTGTCAGGCCTCCTTCCATACTGGTCTCAAGAGACTCCAATATTCAGATCAAACCTTTTTTTGACACTGCACTGCCAAAAAAAAAAAAAAAAAAGAAAGCAGCCCCATGACACCATTTCATTTCCCATCTCGGTCTACATTATTAATCAGATTTTTCTAAGGACATGACATTGGAGAACCTCCTTAAGAGAGGATGGGCTGGAAAGGATATTGGGGTCTGTTGGATAATACTCCTCCTATAGTCGACTCAAGAAACTTTTACAAAACAACTTAAAATGAATTAAGAAATTTTATCAAACACCAAAAATCAATTTATATCACAGAACATTTTCAGCAGATTTCATTTTTCCAGCAATTGCTAAGAGCTAGGATTTTTGCAGCAATGACTAAACAACACAAAAAGTGCTTGAATTCATAGTGGCTGTTCTAGAATCATCTCTATAGTCCTATTACAGAGGACCTTTCACCACCTCCACCATCTCTAGCTGACTGTATCCTTCAATTTGCGCTGGTCCACTGATTCTGGCACAGTTGGAAGTTTTTCTCTAGCCCCCACCCTTCCTGAGCAATCGTGCTGTTAATTTCAGGACCCAATATGTTAATTAGGCTTTCTACTGTCAGGTGGGTGACCCTAAATCTCTGTTCCAGCACAGGACCGCCCATCAGACAGTAGAGAGCCTAATTAGCATATTGTATGCTGCAACGAACAGCACAGATTACTCAGGAATGGTGGGGGCTAGAGAATAAAATCCAACTGTGCCGGAATCAGTGGAGCAGTACCTATGGAAGGGTGCAAAGTGCTGGAGGCGATGGTTTTCATGATGTTTTCCTAATATGAAGCTTCTGGACCCTAACGCTAAGTTTCTAAAAGGGGCCCCTCACAAACCATGATACTATTATATGGCAGTGGATTTTTGGCTCCCCTCAGAAACCTGAGACCCCTGTACCCACTATAGCCATGACCACAATACCATTTAGCCGGTCTATCAAGCTTAACCACTACAGGGCTACAATGACACATTTACGATGCGTGTGATATACTGACTCATGAAATACAGTATAACACGGGCGAAACGCATTTGACTAACAAACTTCCTTGCCTGGATGCCTTCTGGTTTCTGATTTATTCCTTGCTCCGCCAAAAAAGATACTATTGTTCGGACACTTCCTTTGCAATGATAGGAGTTATTTTTTTTCTCCGCCATGGAACGTAAACATCCTTAAATACACTCTCTCAGCACTTAAAGGCCAGAGCGAGTCCCAAGAGTGTTCAAATGTAGCTCTAACCACTATAAAAACCATGAGGCGGTGAACTATATCCAACTATCACTATAGACCACCTCAATACGCCCTAGACAGAAGCCTAGTTTGCCTCATGAGTTCACAATTTCAAGGCCAGTGCTTTCTTGGCAAAAAATTTCTACATACATGTTTATCAGGAGAAATTTGCGTTCTGGGGATAAATTCAAAAAATTGCACATATAAAACTTCCAGAAAACTGATGGTCAGTGTTAGATAATGTGGTGGAGATTGACAGAAATTGTGTGAAGACCTGCTGAAGCAGCAAATGCCTACATGCGTGTAGTAAAAAAGCACTGTTTTTAGATACTTAAGATAAGGGCAAAATGTGAAGGGACAACAAATGTGTAACCACAGGAAGTCCAGAAGAAAAAAGAAAATCGTCTACCCCATGATCTATACTTTATCTCATGGATCTCCAGTTCTGAGAACCATATGTGTGAAAGATCTTAACTCGCCTTACAATCTGTTCTTCCATGAACCGTAAGATTTGGTGCTCCGATACTGAATTATCAATGCAAGTGCTGGTCAACACCAGTAAGAACTTGGGTGGAGGCCTATCAGTAGACGGGACCATCAGAGGTGACAACTATGGAGCTCCATGCCCAAATCAATATGGTTATAAAAGGTCTAGTGGGCCATATTGGTTGTGTCATGAGGACAACCCCATGTCTGTATAGGGCATGATGACTTTAGAAGTCGGGAACATCCTTCAACCAAAATGAAAGCCATAATAAGTCCATCTTTATCCTAACTTGGAGGGTAAGATTATATTATAAGTCTTTTTCAAGGTCTATAGAAGAAGCACTCCTTGACTAAGAAAAAAAATTCACATGTGAAACAGATCCAGGAAACCCTTTAGCTTAAGAGCAATACCACAAACGAAAAAAGCAAAAACTTCTGCAACTTGCATAGTTCGCGCTAGACACCGCAAATAAAAATTGTAGATCGGTGGTCTGCAAATTACTGCTGACACATGCTGGGGGTTGTAGTGAACACAATATTGCTTGAGGCAAAGGGTTTTCACTGTACAACAACCAAGAACATACAAGTTCCTCCCCATATGTTCATAGAGTCTCCACCGCACCCATCATATCACCATCCTGCAGACTCCAGAACGACAAGGTCACGTGGGTGACTGCTGTTAACCAATTCATTGCAGTTTTGAGTTCACTGTCAAGTGTTCAGCGTTTTGGGGACAGGAGTCATAAGAGGTTAAAAGGGTCTCCATAATAATAATAATTCAGAATCACAAAACTAATCCATTTGTGCGCAGAAGAAATTGGGGCAACAAAAAAGTAGCCAATTATTCCCACGGGGCCCTTTTTAGACATTTTTGGTCAGATCCAAAATAATACTGCCATATACCGTTCATGTAATACTGTCCTATGGTGCCAAATGAAAAATTCTTAAAAATTCCACGTAATACTGCCATATCACTTCCACATAACATTGTCTTTCTACCTTCAAAAATTACTGCCATAAACCTTTAAAAAATATGGGGTAGTTTTAGGGTAACTGTCTAATGGAACCATCAGTGAGGTGGAATATTTTTCGTTGGAAGCAACTTAGGACGTCCATGTGCTGATCTTCATGGATCTACATCTATTTTCGGTATAAGAGGGCCCATGGGACTGGAATTTTCCCAGTGGAATGGCAGATGTATAATGCAGACGTGGTGTGAAAAGCCCCTTGGGGCAACGATGGTCTGAAATCAACCGCTTAAGAAATGTACAAAATTTAAGAACGTTCAGCATCACTGGGTAGTGTGATCTTGACATTTGGCAACAAAACCAAAAAGACCTTGAATTGTCCCCCAAAATCCTTAAAACTGCAAGTCAGACACAGAGCGTTCCCATTTATCATACATAAATGAACGAGCACGATTATCTAAATAGACGTGACTCATGACATCGAATACAGGGAACAGCTCATTTCACTGACTATTACTGAACTTTGAAATCCTATCCATCTTATAAAAAAAAAAAAAAATAAATAAAAATCGCAATGACTTGCAAATTAGGTCACTTGAGATTGTCGGCTCGCCAATAAATCCCCAAACTGATGCAACTTTAGGAAAAACAATGGGCGGGGCCAACCATTAGAATATAATTTATGTATCATAAAAACTGAATTGTGCACGACACTAACTAGCCAGGACCAAGATCTCACGGGTGGTTGGGTTGCTAGTGAAAGCTGCACCCTCCAGCTAGTGAAGTCATGATCACTGGCTCAAAACCAATGGGAAAGAATAGTTTTTCTCGTAAAGCTGATTGTTAAAGCAAAGCTCCACCTTGAAGCTACTTTGAATAAACTGCAATTCCCCTTAAATAATGTTATTATGGAAGACGCGCCCATAGCTGTAGGGACCGACGCAAAAAATAACATAATGATAGGGATCAAGCCAAAAAGTTGCCAAATATATCCTTTAAATTAGTTCCGAAATGAAGCTTTAAGTGAAATGGGGCTCCCAATGTCAATCAAATGGCTCACTTTAGTGAGGGCCACCAGCTATGTCAGGCTAGGTTCACACCTGCGCCCGGTCTCCGTTCCCATTCTGCTTTAAAAATACAGAGAAAAAAAAGTCCTGCAAGCAGCGCTTTTCTCTCCACATTTTCTGCCTTTTTGGGCGGAAACCGGGCAGAAACACAGCAGATCCCATTTCGTTTTTTTAAGCGGATTAGGTTTCCGTTTGCGGGATTACCTTTGTTTGACTTCAGCCCCTTTCCTGAACAAAACTCTATCATATCCAAAAGGTACCTCATATGTCCTGCCAAGGTTTCTGTACTCATGCTACCTGTCTGACTGAGTTTGACCTGTTTGTATTACCATACTAATTCTGTGTCGCCAGCCCTGACCTCTGCCTGGATAATGTTACACACAAACTCTACTTTCCCTAACCTTGCCCTATACTCTTATCCGTTCCCTCGGGTACTATGCACAGTGTTTCTCGACCTGTCAGGGTCAACAGTCACTTACATTAAGACTATACTAATAGGTAGCAACTGGTTGGACACCAGCAGGAAAGACCAGATCCCTTATTAGGGTTAAAGGGGTTGTCCAGGATATATAATTTTGAGCAAGGAGGCCACCGTGGTTCGGTCCTCCTGCTCCCTGGGTCTTGTTCCAGCAGAAGACCTCGCTGCCCGTGATCGCTGAGGACAATCAGTGGCCTCAGTACACGAGATGTCAGAGGTGACTTATATATCCCAATTCCTTTCCTTAGGCCTCCAGGACAGGTGAGTATGTTTCTTTTTTTACACCTTCCCCAGCCTCCTTGCACAAAACTGAATAGCCTGGACAACCCCTTTAAAAAGTAAAACCAGGTGACCACTTATATAACACCCTCAGAAGTAGGCCAAAGTCAAACCGGTTAGGTGTCACAGTAGGTAAATATCTGCTGCATTTTACAATTAAAATTGATGGATTGACATCTAAAGTTTCTATCTATCCATGAAAACCATCAATGGGACTTGTAAGTTCTTCGTATTGGTGGGGGGTTCCATATAAGTCTGAATGAAAACTCTGTAAAAGGAACCAAATAATGGGTCTGTCTATCATGTGGGAAGTAGAAATTATGGGGAAAAACTGCCTAAAATGGCAGCCTACACAGTTCTTAAAGGGGTTGTTCCATGAAAACAACCAATTTTTAAAATTAATTTTTAAAATAGTAGGTAAGGACATAAGGCGGGTCTAGCTTTTAAGACAACCCCTTTAAGTTAAAGATCCACTTAACAAGTCACCTCTTTTATAGGTCATGTTTACTGTAATTGCACAATTTGCTATAGTTATATGCAAGGACACAAGCTGCAAACAACAGATAAGTGAAGATATTTGTGCTGCTGTCATTTTCTTTTTATTATCTTTATTATTCTGCATTTTAATGCTAGGTTTATCCTGAGGTCATCTGATAGGGCCCTTCTTGTCAAGCCAAAACATACGACTACTTCTCTAATAACCCTATACAAGAATGCTTACACACAAAAACTGCTGGGTAATAGGTCTCATGTAGGCTGTGCCATTTATTCCATGATGGCCCCAAAGTCACATAGCTAAAAATGCATAGAGAACTCAGCTGAACATTCTCTGACCCTTTGTTTAAGCAAGTCATGGATGTCTTGGCACGTGGGCCTTTACCAATTAAAGGGGTTGTCCGGGAGTTCAATTTACCTTCCTCCAGTAGTTTTGTTCATGCTGGACATTGGGGTTCTGGGCTGGTTCCAACTCAGTGTGACATGATCGGAAGCAGTCCCCGCACCCTCCACCAGTCTATTTGCCTCTCCTCTACTATTTGCAGAAATAGTTAGGACCAGGGGATGGGAACTGGTCACAATCATGTGACCTGGTGTGGAAGCCAAGCTGGAACCAAGTCTAGCATGAACAAACCACCAGATGGAGAACGGTAAATTTAACTACCCCTTTAGAGCTTCTCAAAAGTCACTAAGATGTCAAACATGTCCTTACAATGTGGCAGTTACTCTTTTATGGTCTAATTCTGACTTTGACTATTGGGAAGCTAACATTTTAAGAACAGTATGACATGTCAGAGCATTATTTTGGTGGAACACATTCAACCCAAGACCACCAATTTCACCAAAACCATCAAATAACCAACAGTCTAGAGATCTTCACAGCTCAAAACTTTTGGTGACCACTTTAGAGCCTGTAGCTACATATAGGGCAATAGTGGTCATCCAAAGACAACCTAGACGACCTGAAGAACCAGCAAGTTGATGAAAGCGACAGATTTGACTTTAGATATGACCTGTGTGAACTTGAAGTTAGAAGTCACCTGAGATCAAAATGAACATTTCGACATTCTTATTGTGTAATTACCCGACATTGAGATCCACAATTAAAACACAACGTACCAGATTAATATTGTACGTTTTACATGACAGGTCATCCAAGCTTTGGTTCTGTAGCTTCTCTGTTATTAGTGTCACCATGGTAGGCCCCACTTCCGCGGTTCTCAAGCCGACAAGCATTGATCCTCTTGAATTAATACTGTTCAGACATTTCAGGTGTTTGCAGACTTGGACGTTTCTCGTAGTACGTTGTTTAGTTCATCTCAGCGTTACAAGTCATGGTTTTCATCTGAAACAAGAGACAGAACCCGGTTACGGTCTCATCTGCTCAGCGTATGCTCCTCATTGCACCTCTCTAATTTGCTTATTACATTATGTCACAAACCTAAAAATTACAAGGAGACGGAGACATTTACAACTTTGTGGCCTCTGCAGAAACCATAGAATATGCAAAATGTGTCAAGTTTCGCTCGGTGACAGCTGCCGAACACCAAGTCGCCCACACCCCGCTGCAGCAGAAAACCTCAATGGAAACAGAAAAAATACATTCACACAAGAAATATAGGACAGCTAACAGATATACAGTGCTGGCCAAAAGTATTGGCACCCCTGCAATTCTGTCAGATAATACTCAATTTCTTCCAGAAAATGATTGCAATCACAAATGCTTTGGTAATAATATCTTCATTTAATTTGTCTTCAATGGAGAACCACAAAAAGAATTGTCAAAAAGTCAAATTGGATATAATTCCACACCAAACATAAAAAAGGGGGTGGACAAAAGTATTGGCACCCTTTGAAAAATCATGTGATGCTTCTCTAATTTGTGTAATTAACAGCACCTGTTACTTACCTGTGGCACATAACAGGTGGTGGCAATAACTAAATCACACTTTCAGCCAGTTGAAATGGATTAAAGTTGACTCAACCTCTGTCCTGTGTCCTTGTGTGTACCACATTGAGCATGGAGAAAAGAAAGAAGACCAAAGAACTGTCTGAGGACTTGAGAAGCAAAATTGTGAGGAAGCATGAGCAATCTCAAGGCTACAAGTCCATCTCCAAAGACCTGAATGTTCCTGTGTCTACCGTGCGCAGTGTCATCAAGAAGTTTAAAGCCCATGGCACTGTGGCTAACCTCCCTAGATGTGGACGGAAAAGAAAAATTGACGAGAGATTTCAACGAAAGATTGTGCGGATGGTGGCTAAAGAACCTCGACTAACATCCAAACAAGTTCTAGCTGCCCTGCAGTCCGAGGGTACAACAGTGTCAACCCGTACTATCCGTCGGCGTCTGAATGAAAAGGGACTCTATGGTAGGATACCCAGGAAGACCCCACTTCTGACCCAGAGACATAAAAAAGCCAGGCTGGAGTTTACCAAAACTTACCTGAGAAAGCCAAAAACTTTTTGGAAGAATGTTCTATGGTCAGATGAGACAAAAGTAGAGCTTTTTGGGAAAAGGCATCAACATAGAGTTTACAGGAAAAAAAAGAGGCCTTCAAAGAAAAGAACACGGTCCCTACAGTCAAACATGGCGGAGGTTCCCTGATGTTTTGGGGTTGCTTTGCTGCTTCTGGCACTGGACTGCTTGACCGTGTGCATGGCATTATGAAGTCTGAAGACTACCAACAAATTTTGCAGCATAATGTAGGGCCCAGTGTGAGAAAGCTGGGTCTCCCTCAGAGGTCATGGGTCTTCCAGCAGGACAATGACCCAAAACACACTTCAAAAAGCACTAGAAAATGGTTTGAGAGAAAGCACTGGAGACTTCTAAAGTGGCCAGCAATGAGTCCAGACCTGAATCCCATAGAACACCTGTGGAGAGATCTCAGAATGGCAGTTTGGAGAAGGCACCTTCAAGTCTCAGGGACCTGGAGAAATTGGCCAAAGAAGAATGGTCTAAAATTCCAGCAGAGCATTGTAAGAAACTCATTGATGGTTACCGGAAGCGGTTGTTCGCAGTTATTTTGTCTAAAGGTTGTGCTACCAAGTATTAGGCTGAGGGTGCCAATACTTTTGTCCGGCCCATTTTTGGAGTTTTGTGTAAAATGATCAATGATTTGACTTTTTTTTTCATTCTCTTTTGTGTTTTTTCATTGCAAGCAAAATAAATGAAGATATTATTACCAAAGCATTTGTGATTGCAATCATTTTCTGGAAGAAATTGAGTATTATCTGACAGAATTGCAGGGGTGCCAATACTTTTGGCCAGCACTGTAGCCATTATTGTGATCCTGAGACTATACTAGGTCTGTACAGTATTATCAGTGGTCTGTATGGACTTTTACTAAACGGCACCAATACGGTCACTCATTACCATCACCGCCTGCCCCATAAAAAGTGAAACAGTGACTCGATCACCTTAGATTTCGAGACCTTTTTCAATTTTTGGCCAAAGCAACCTGTCAGAACTCAATTTCTTAAGGGGTTTCTCATATGACGATAACCCTTGTCCAAGTGCTGTTTAAGATCTTAGAAGTGGTTCCCATTTGAAACTCCCGGAATGGAAAACCATTCAGGTGGACTAAAACGGTCTACGTATTACCTGGAAGGCCATTTATATCTACATCTGGCTACGGGTTGCCCTGGAAAAATACACTCTAAAAGTGGTAATCTCTGATGAGATAAGAGTCAAAAATAGCTAAGCAGCATGCCTGCTAACCATGCAATGCATCACAGTTACTTTTGTTCTTAAAGGGAATGTGTCACCAGAAAATGACCTACTTTCAAACCAATTTTTTTATATTAAACGTGTGATATCTTTCAAGGATGTTTGAGAATATTTTTTAATTTTCCATGTCACAATCTATATAAAAAACACTATCCTGCAATTTTCACTCTGGCCACTAAACCTAACAAAAGACTGAAATTTGCCAATTCTGTAAGGGTTCTCTTTGCACCAGTCACCTGATTTACATTACAACAGAAGATAGCACCCTCTATAGTTAACCCTACAGACCCATTATTGCATTCACTACTGACAATAGATTTCACAGCTTATCTACTCTCCCTTCCTGCCCACACAATGTCTAGAAAACTCACCAGTAGAATAGGTTCTAGACTATTACTGGCCATGACTATGCTGTAAAGCATATCACTAAATGCTGTTAACAGGAGGCAAGATGGTCCTATAATCATATACAGAAAACAGAATTTAAAAAAATCAGAAAATAAAAACAAATTAGAAAAAAATTGATATATTTCATCTAGTTTTAATAAGTAAATTAAAAAAAA
Organism: Leptodactylus fallax; assembly: GCA_947044405.1. Lineage (NCBI taxonomy): Eukaryota > Metazoa > Chordata > Amphibia > Anura > Leptodactylidae > Leptodactylus > Leptodactylus fallax. Next base: position 1,021,441 of record CAMRHE010000495.1, on the reverse strand, counting down.
AAAACTGCCCCCACATTCTATTTAAAGGGGTTGTTTTCTCAGACCTCGTCAGACAACCCTTTTAATGAGATTTATATAGTACATGGTGCAGTAAAAAAAAGTCTAAAAAAATTACTGAAGTCAGCACGGCCATGAACACGGAACCTGAAGAGCAACACTACAGATCTCAGGGTACCCTTCATTCTGTAACATGTGACCACGTTACAGAGAAATTTTCCCCCAGAAGCAAAATGTCCAAAAAAAAAAAAAATCAACCACCACAGTGAAATTGAAACACATGTGAAATAAGCATCACATACCCCAACCATGAGGTATTCAATTCCACCATGCGACGAAGCTGCCTGCGGTGCCACCTCTTCAGTTCTCCTAATTAAACTTGCTTGCAAAATCCCATTTTGTGGGAAGCTTAAAATTCAGAAAGTGCCGCACAAAGTAGTTCCAGTTCCCTGATGTGGTCTCGGACTTCTCAATGACTAAATGAAATGTGGAGAAAAGTCGACTTTCCAGCTGTAGTGAATGCCTGGCTGCGATCCCACACAACCCACTCATCCTTACTGTTTAGAAGTGTAAGAGGCAAATGGATAATGGTAAAGTTTTCCACTCTCGTACAACTTGGTAATGCTGACAAATATATTTTTGTAAATCTAAAAAAAATTAAAAAATAGGAACTAAAATTATGATTTTTTTGAACATTTTTTGCCAATATTCGCCTCCCAGCACATGCTTTTTGCACACCCAAACTATGATTTATGCCACTTTTTTTATGGCAACTTTTTTTTTTTATTCCTTACCAAAAAAAAAAAAAATATATTAAAGAAAATGTAAACCTAATATTTTTTTTCTATGTTAAAACAATAAAAAAATTACAAATTTGCAAACACTACATGCCATAAAATTCTGGCAGGGCCGATCGTGGTGCAGAAATGGGAATTTTTTTTTTTTTTACAAAAATTCAATCTGCGCAAACAAATTGGGAATTTTTATGCCCTGTATACCAGAAAACGGGCTTACAAGACATAATAAAATCTGCCCAATAACCCTACTATTTATTCTCACCCAAAAAAAAATACAAGAAAAATCATGTGTGGACATATTCTACCACATTTTTTACCATATTACAGCAAAAAATACAAAATCTACATTTGAAAGAATACATATTAACCCTATTTGTGGAACACTGTAAATAAAAAATTTGGACATGTTGCCTATGAAGGCCTTTAGTCTTCTAATTTTACGTTTACTAGTAACATGCTGTTACTGATTTGTATGTAAAAAAAATTTGCATACAATTCATCCATACTCAAGTTGCAGTACTCTTTCCTCATAAGGAAATTTTTGCAACAAAATTTGCAAATTTTTGTTGGCTACGCATATCCTATTTAAATTCCACTATGTATTTCTAAGGAGCAGTTTCCATTGCAGCATTATAAATCCTTGGGTGATGAAACCATATGCAAACATTGTACTACATTACACAATACCTGAATAGCTGGAATAACTGAAGAAAAAACATTTGTTTTTCTGGGTAATTTAAAAGGTAAATCCTATTATTTTTAGACTTCAATAAAAATTTGTATTGATGTTTGTCAGATGAATGTACAATGGCCGAGATTCATATAAGTACACTGCAACATTCAGATATATGAGTAAATAAGCTTAAAACCACAGTGAGAACATGACCTACCTACGCACTTATGCAGACATTTTCAGGGTGTAGGGTAGGTCATACAACTCAAAACCTACAGAGAAAAATGGCTACTTTAAGAGAACCTTTCTTGACATCCACTAACTCCAGGTCTTTACATCTTTCAATAGGCGCCGCTTCACTGATTCCGGCACAGTTCGAATTTTTTCTCTAGCCCCCACCATACCTGAGCAATCATTTCTATTATCTTGAACAACCAATATGCTGGTTAGGCTCTCAATTGTCATGTGGGCGGTACTAGGATACAGCAGATACTCTGGGACTGCCCACCAGCCAGTAGAGAACCTAATTAGCATATTGGGCGCTAAAAGTATCAGCACCGATTGCTCAGGAATTGTGAAGACGAGAGAAGAAATTCCAACTGCGTCGGAATCAGTGAAGTACCACCTATTGAATGATGTAAGGAGTTAAAGATGGTGGAGGTGGTGAATTTTAGGCACATTTTGAACCTGTACAATAGGAAGAAAAATATTTGGAATGTTGCGCTTTTTTCCCAGAGCATTCCACCTTAGAAAAAAAATTGAACAAGGCTCTGTTCACACTATTATCATGGCTTCTAAATAGCCGATGCTCATCTGAGCTCACGTTGCCGGCAATTCTGTTCAGATAAGCCGTGGTGGGTCCGAGAAATGCATCATGTTTCTTGAACAGAATATGGCCATCTGAATGGTCTCTTAAAGGAACGTTCTCTGGATAACACGGTTATGCCTAGTGAATGGTCTGAGTGTGTGTCACACACTGCCTCCTCAGGCCTTGTACTTGGCCAAACATGACTATGTTCTTCCAAAAACAGTACCACATCTGTACACAGGCTGTGGTTGCCAGATATCACCCATGGACAGGTCTGGCACTGGCTTGATCTTGGGACAAATCCAGAAATTTATTAAGCCTGGCATCTCCTACGCCAGTCTTTATAAAGGCCCGGACTGGCATCTGAATTACTAAGAAGCTTAAAGGGCTCCTTTAAGGCTAACTAAGGCCACTGAAGGGTCTCAAGGTCAAGAGCTCCAGGGCATGCCAGCTGATCTACAGTATCTTCTGAAATACTTTCATCAATGGACCAGGAAGTCTGGTCTGAACAGATTGCCGCGTCTAAAAATACTGTACGGATCAGTGAGGAAGTCTGTTGAAGAGTGATCGTGACCCTCATAGTTTTTTTTTTTTTTTTTTTTTTACATTGGTCACAAAAAATAAAAATTGAACTTGAATTTTTTAATTGCAAGTTTATTAAAATAGTCGATTTACTTTGATATTTTGTTTTTGTTCTTATTTATGCACATGTATAATACTATAGAACGAAGCTTAAAAAAAAAAAAAGTCATGTAGCCCGAAGCATTACATGTAATAAGTATTTTTTTTTTTTTTTTTTTCATTGTGAATCTAAAAATTGTGGATCACACCTGTCGCACCTTGCTCATGTCAGCAGATTGCTTTTCAAGATCAGTAAAAACAGAACTGAAAGTGGCCCTGCCCTATAGTACTACCCTAAAAGTTCAGCTGAGTCGCAGGCGAGGAGGGGGTTATTACACCCCGCAGTAAAGATTACTGAGTAACACGAGGGTTGACGATTTTTGGCATGTTTTACCTCTGACAGGAGCGGTTACCTGTCCAGACATTTGGCTGACAGGGTAAACATAACAGATGGAATATTGTACAGAGCGGATTACAGGAGGGGGTGGAAGGGCGTAGAAGGGAAAATAAAAAAAAAGTTGAAGACTGCTCAGAATTTTATTTCCCCAAATTCACTGTAATTTTTTTTTTTTTTTTTTTTTTTAGATTGAATAATTTTAATTACACTTTAAAAAAAAAGGTTTTTTTTTAATTAAAAAATTCTAACTTTTTGTTGACTTTGAGTTGCCCCCCAAATGTGTCATATGAGGTAAGGAAAACACGGCTGCTTTCTTCGATAAACAGCACCACACTGGTTCATAGGTTGCGTCTGGTATTGCAGAACAGCTCCACTGAAGAGAATAGGACTAAGCTGCAATACCATACACAGCCTGAGGATAGGTGTGGTGCTGTTTCAGGAAGGGAGAAAAAAAAGGCTGAATTTTACACCACCTTATTAAATTTCCCCCCAATGTTTTCTGCCATTCCTCCCTCTCCAAATTTGGAATCCTGGGTGGTCATACTAAGTGAAACAAAATGGTCGCTTTTACAGCAACCTCAATGACTAAATTTTTTCTAGATCTCCGAAATGACAAATTTATATGTTTATAAAAGGACATAAGAGGACAAATTGATCAAAATGGTTGGCACTATATATAGATAAGAACTTAAAATGAAATTGGTGGGTTGTGTGTGTGCCCCATGGGGTCCTACGGAAATCGCGAGACACAGTGATGTTGTCTTCGTGACGGAGAGCGTGAATGAATGTGCCGGATAAACACAGAATACAGCTGTCTAGGATTTTAGACTTTAGGGGGGGAAAAAAAAAGCCCCACAGGTATTTTCAAGCAGGCCAAATATTCACTAAAAAGTATGTACGTACTTCATGTCATCCCCCAAGGAGGATTCTCTCGCCATTTGTCTTTATGAGATGAACATGTTTACCAATTTACTAACATACAAGATTTACTTACGATGAGCAGTGAAAGCTAATAGGCTGGGCAATGTAAGTGACAAGTCAGACTACTGCATATACAGTAGCGTCTGAACTACTAGTGTACTATCATGTAGTATAGTATAGTGTACTGTGCTAGAACAGGAGTAGTGCAATATTCGGTTTCATACAGTACAGGGGGGTGCAGTTAAATATAGTTCATCATAGTACAATTTAGAACGGTATAACATAGTACACAACTGCATATATAATAGTGCTCTACAGTGTAATATAGTTTAGGTGGGATAGAATAGTATGGTAGAAAAGCCTAAAGAAGAACAGAATAGCTAAATGTAGTGCATCATAAGGTAGTACATAAAGAGTGTAGTGTGAAATAGTGTAGTATATTGTGTTATAAAATAGTATAGTACATAACATTAGAAAAAAGTATAGTACATGGGAGTATAGAAAATGTAGTACATAGTAGTATAGTACAGTGTAGTGTTGTAGTGTATTACAGAAAAGTGTAGAATAGTGCAGTATATGCTAGTGTACAATGTAGTTTACAAGAGTGCAGTATAGCATACATGATGTAGTACACAATAGTGTAAGTGGTACAATGTAGTACAGGAGATGTAGTGCACAATAGTGTACATGGTACTATGTAGTATAGGAGATGTAGTACACAGTGTATGTAGTGTAGTACTATTTAGTACAGATGATGTCGTACACAGTGTATGTAGTGTAGTACTATTTAGTACAGATGTAGTACACAGTGTATGTAGTGTAGTACTATTTAGTACAGATGTAGTACACAGTGTATGTAGTGTAGTACTATTTAGTACAGATGATGTAGTACACAGTGTATGTAGTGTAGTACTATTTAGTACAGATGATAGTCGTACACAGTGTATGTAGTGTAGTACTATTTAGTACAGATGTAGTACACAGTGTATGTAGTGTAGTACTATTTAGTACAGATGATGTCGTACACAGTGTATGTAGTGTAGTACTATTTAGTACAGATGTAGTACACAGTGTATGTAGTGTAGTACTATTTAGTACAGATGTAGTACACAGTGTATGTAGTGTAGTACTATTTAGTACAGATGTAGTACACAGTGTATGTAGTGTAGTACTATTTAGTACAGATGTAGTACACAGTGTATGTAGTGTAGTACTATTTAGTACAGATGTAGTACACAGTGTATGTAGTGTAGTACTATTTAGTACAGATGTAGTACACAGTGTATGTAGTGTAGTACTATTTAGTACAGATGATGTCATACACAGTGTATGTAGTGTAGTACTATTTAATACAGATGATTTAGTACACAGTGTATGTAGTGTAGTACTATTTAGTACAGATGATGTCGTACACAGTGTATGTAGTGTAGTACTATTTAGTACAGATGATGTCATACACAGTGTATGTAGTGTAGTACTATTTAGTACAGATGATGTAGTACTATTTAGTACAGATGATGTAGTACACAGTGTACATAGTACAATGTAGTACAGCAGATGTAGTGCACAATAGTGTACATGGTACTACATATATAGTAGTGTAAATAGTACTATGTAGTACAGGAGATGTAATACACAATAGTGTAAGTGGTACAATGTAGTATAGGAGATGTAGTACACAGTGTAAGTAGTACAGGAGATATAGTACACAGTAGTGTGCATAGTACTATATAGTACAGGAGATGTAGTACACAGTGTACGTAGTACTATGTAGTACCGGAGATGATGTAGACATACATGAAATGTACACAGACGTTTAGGCAATACAGTTTAGTATGGAAGACAAATACAGTAGTATAAAAGATGTAGTACATAGTAGTGTAGGTAGTACAATGTGGTAAAGAACATGTTACACACAATAGTGTAGTGCAAAAGACAGTACACAATGGTGTAGCATAGTTTAGAAGACACAGTACACAACAGTGTAGCATAGTTTAGAAATCGTAGTACACAATAGTGTAGTATAGAAGACACATTACACAATAGTGTAACATAGTATAGAAGACGCAAGACTGTATAGAAAAATGTAGAGAAAGCATTGCAGAATACAGATGTGTAGTATAGTTTAGGCAGGTGTAGTATAGAATAGTATAGTGTTGTGTGGCATAGGATAGCTCAATACAGTATAGTATAAAATAATGGCGCACTGTGTCATACAGAATAGTATAGTGCTGTGTAGTAGAGCACAGTATACTACAGATGGTGTTGTATAGCATACCATAGTACAATAAAGTAATGATAGTGTTTTACAGTGTAATAGCAGTGCGATATCGTGTCCTCCGTTCCATTCCTGATAACACGTGTTCAGCTCAACAGGTCGGCCATAAAAATATTGCCACCTTACAGCATCCACCAACAGGCTGGGCAACTCTTGTAGATACAACAAGGTGCCTGATGTCTCCGAGAAGTCGGGCCTTACAATTAGACACAAGGTCAAGATTATAAGATAGGTTTTGGTTATTTTACTGGTGGACGTGTCACCAGAGCCGGCCACATCCTATAAGTGGTGACATAAGTGACGAGAGGCAGAAAGTACCTCATACCTCAAAGCCCTGGCTAGCTTTTAAAGAACTGGCAAAGCTTAGTCAATGAATGAAAAACCCATGTGTTCTCTCCAGGCCGCCAAACTAAACAGGTTTTCAAAAGGAAAAACGTCCTCTGGTGTAAGACATCTACTTGGACCATTTTGGGTGGACGTCAACTGTAATCTCCCCAAATGTCACCTACTAATTTGTCCCTAAAGGTCAAAAGAAAAAAATAAGGAGTGCATCTGGCTTGATATTTGTTTTTCCTCCGCTTCCTTCATGGACTACACGTTTCTGTCCGAATTCAGAGCTTGTTGAGATCGCCTTGTCTCCCTTCTGTTATTGGAACACATTTGGGATTCATGACCTGCTATTTCTACTACTACTCAATGGAATATTTCGGCAGAGGTTTGACACGTCGCTTTCAGCTTAGCAAGTCAGAATCATAAAGTAACTCACGCGAAGATGAAGCGATCTCGAGTAAATATCTCACCTGGGCTTGCAAAGCAAGGTATAAAATATGCTCCACGTTCACTTAAAAGCCTCCGAGCTTCGTTATTTAATACATAGTTTTCTAGAATACTATTAGATATCTTCAATTGTTGGGCGCTGGAGGGTAAAAAAAATCTGAAAATAGTAGCATGAATGATGTGCAAATAAAAAAAAATTATTTCATGGGTTATCCAGTTTTATGTCAAAAAGGTGTTCTCAGTGGGACAAACTTAATACCCCATCTACGCCACATGGAATACGTCAGTGAGCCCGGGCCACAGGAATAGGACTTGTCCTCAGTTTTACCCTGGGCTCATGGCCTGATACATGGGCCTGGGAAAATACTCGGACACGTGTTTGGGCCATAGAAATGAATGGGTCAATGTGCTAGTCATGAAAAGCACAGCAAGCACATTGACAATTCACACAGTCATGTGCATGAGGCCTAAGTCTAAGGCTGTGACTGAACAGCACAGACGGCACATGGATGACATCCGTATGCTGTCCGTACCTCTACAGCCCCATTTATTGAGGTCAGTAAGCACAGGCCGCAAAACGGACAGGAATAGGACCCGTCCTGAGTTATGCTCTTGGCTCACAGCCCTGTGAAAGTGTACAGTCGTGCGTATAGGGCCATAGAATCGAATGGGTGTTTTTCACGGTTAGTACACATGGCAGTGTGTGCATGAGGCCTAAGGAAGGCTTCACACAGGCGTATTCAGTCTGTGAAATACAGACCATATCTTGGCCACATTTCTTGGACTGAACATGGTCTGAGACTCGAGACCCTAACTTCTGATATTATAATCCCCAAAAAGTGTCTTAATGCCTATGGCAACCAGTCAGAATTCTGCTTACATGTAACTTGTGCGCCTTTAAAAATTAAAGTTGAACTCTGGTTACCAGGAGCAACAAGACCATCTTTGGTCTGAGGCCTATGAGAGCCTTGGAAGTCCACATCCCCATACTTCAACCCAGAATCGCGGTGTAATCTCTGTATTTTAGTTCCTGTTCGTGGGCCTAACCAAACCACAGGGCCCAAAAAGTTGCCATGTCCAAAAACATACATACAGTGTAGAGAAAACTCTGGTGTTATCTAAAACACAATAATGGACAATACATCACTAAGTGGAGATTGCCGGAGCACAAAGGAATGTGTTCAGAAGGGAAAGTCATTGTGATCTCCATGTACAAGAGGGAAATTCCAAATTACACTGGAAACTAAGGACCTGTGACAAAAACAGTAACATTTGCACATTAACCCTTCAAATCCGGTACCATATTTTCACAGTACTTGTGCTTTGGGGCACTACTAACAGTAGTAACCCTTTATAGTCACCTTAAATGCAATAATAAACCTTTACCCACAACTCTGCCATTCAGGACTGGGTCTTGCTTAAGTTCTCAACATATTTGTGAAATACCTGGTATACCAGGGGACTCGACATCATATACTACTGTGCAGGTTGTGAACACAACCCACCTTGGGCCTAAAAAGAAGATAGTGAGGCCCACCCTCTAGTTATTAAGAACATTCCCAAACCTCAACAGCCCTGTTGTGACTGAGGACCATCATAACGTCAGGGCCTGGACCCACCAAAAGTACCTCTTTCCCTTTGATGGGCCACTCCATCCAGAACAAGAAAAGGAGTACCCTCCAGGTCAAGCTTAGATATCTCAACTATGGGGCAACTCAAAGAACACACACATTTACATACTCACTTCTCTAAAAGAGCAACTCAAGGAGGGAGACTAATGTGGAAATATTCTGCTAATGGAGTCACCGACAGGCTCTACCCATACACTTAAAAAATAGCCAATATCAAAAAAGAAAAAACAACGAAGACCCAAAACCTAGATGTGAATTTCAAAAAGACTGGGTAACTTGAATAGCGCCAAAAGTTGGGCTGGTCTTTCCAAATGTGATGAAATACATATACGAAATAATACAATATAAGAGGTCCTTTACTGATCTGCCTGCTCAGGCCTTCACAATGGGACTCTAGAAGCAATGAAAAGTAGTCCTGCAAACAAAATGGCCACCACCACTGTACCAAAGTGGACAAGAACCATTTAATACAGTAAAAGGTACAAGGTAAAAGGTTACAAAAATGTCATATGAAGGAGATGTGGTCTATACATAGGTGGAAACTTAAAAACCTATACAAATTATGTAGATAAATTCTGAACATAGGCCAGATACAACATACAAAAATTTGCCTACATTAAGGATAGCCTGCCAGAAGCATAATATGAGTGTATTTTTGAGTCGATATGTCGTCACTGGCCCAACCAAGAACCCAATGACCTGAACTAACCACTTCATAGGGATTTTAAGGCCATGTCTATAATGCTGTTAGTTCAGGCCATTAGACCCATGGTTGGGCTGGGACTCCCGCATTACACTCATGTGAAACTGGCCTTAGGAACAAAGCAAGCATAGATAGCTCCACAACCAAATTATAGACCCAAGCCAAACATACAGTTCTACGTTCCTTCTACATAAAGTTTGGGAAGAAATTTTTCAAAATTATATAAAAAGTTCATCTCAAATAATAATTATTTAAAAAATAAGACTGGAAAATACTAGAAAATCCAAACCAAACCTATTTTTTTTTACATGTAGCTGTAGTTGTTAAATGAATGATTTATACAGTATGGCAAATCCTGTAGCAGAAAGGAGGTTTTGTAGGGGACTTGGGGGAGAATACCCAATCTGTTTAGCACACTTTTTTTTTTACAAGGTGATACATAGGGCACGCTGCCACGCTCATAAAATCGCGCTTAGACAGAAACGCTATTGGAGAAGGGAAAGATTTTATACAAATTAAGGACATTTGAAAAAAAAAAAAAGTCTACGCAACCAAATAAAAAAGCTGCCATCAATGCTAGAAAAAAAAAAAAAAATACAATAAAAAAATATATATTTTTGGCACACCTTAACATAGACCGTTACAAAACCCTCACAGTGCCATTTAATGTTAGGAGGAAAGCCAGCATAAGTTTAACAATAACCTCCCAGCGTCCCGAACCCCCCATCATAAATGTTGAACACATGTTCCAACCTAACACGATCCTGAAAAAAAATCATGGTCTCGAGGAGCTGAACATGGATTAAATTAGAGCACTTTGCTGCAGACTTTACTGATTTCTCAATGTAAACAGTTTCCATTTGCCCCCTTTATGTCAATTTTTCGCAGGTCCTGGTTTGCGTTAAACCTCCAAAACGTCCCACCGCCCCCAGGAGTGTACTTTACTATTTAGAGTAAATTTTTGGTAAAAAAAAAAAAAAAAATGACTAAGAAGAAGAAAAAAAAAAAAGCATGTGCTCCTGTAAAGTAGGGGGTGGGGTAAGGATGGGGGATTCTTAAAAATATATTCTCAGCATGGAGAAACCACAAAATCACAGGGTCGTTTCACCCGTAAAAACAACTTAAGGAAAGGCCGAGTTTGCTCAGCAATTGCAAAGCACTTATTAATGGCTGCCTGGGCAAATCAGCTCGGCTACAGAACAGCACACGGTCCACAGAGCCAGCTGGTGTTTTTGTGCCCATCCTGAGGCCTAAAGCTAAAAAGAAACCCTAACAAGCCAACCCTGGACCTACCTTCACGTCTTAAAGCTTTTCTGCCAATGCCTGCAAGAGGTTACTATTAATATACAAGCATGGGAGCTGCATACTGTCAATTTCATGATGTCATGTCTCACCCAGCATAACCCCTCATGAAAAAAAAAAAAAATAAATAAATAAAAAATCAGCTGCTGTTGGAATTTGCCTTCACGGAAATCCCCTTTCTGGTGACACAAGGGGACAAAAGTATTATGACAAGGCCTCAAAAAGGCACCATGCAAGAGCATCAATAGTTGTAGGCACATCAGGGGTTAAACGATCAGGGATCAAATGCCCCTCTTCACCCGATACATAGGTTTCATCTAGGATCACCATCTAACCACTGTTGCCTAACTGGTTAACCGTTCCCAAGGCGATTTTTTTTTCTTCCTTTTAATAGAAATACTTCTGTTTCCTCCCACCGCAGCCGCCTACTATACAACAATGCAGCGTGAAAAATTACAATTCTCGTCTCAGTCCGAACATGATGTCAACACCAATCCAGCTGGGGATTATAAATGAAAGTGGGCAAAAAATATAGCAAATCGTCTATATATTATAGGGGCTCGAAACTTAGGCACAAAAAAAAGTGCGTACTCGGTTACCTGTTTAAAGGACGTGTCGCAATTTCGTTTTATTAAGATTTTGCGCACTTTATATTGGCTACAATGACAGATCTAGAGGTTATTTTTGATCGTTTGCAAAAAAAAAAAAAAAAACAAAAGCGACGGGGCTAACAATGACCTTGTTTTATTACACAATAAGATTCTAAAAAGATATAAATAGGAACAAGGTAAGAATATAGACCAGGCATGACGAGTTGATGTGACGGTAAACTACACATATCTAGGCTGAAGGAAGAAAAACAAGGATTAAAGGAAGGGGTCTGTAAGCACTGCAGGCACTACGAGGGGTAGTCTATGCACTATCGGCTGTGGGAAGCAGCCCCTAGCCCTGGTAATAACATGTGTACCTGTGCAGCACGCTTGCCTTCCCTTGGCTGCTGCTTTCCCCTTGGCTGCTTCCATGCATATGACCACACAACCTCAGCACACGAAACAAATAAAAAGAACTGTTCACTTACACACGCCCCCCTCCCCCTGCTTTGATGCCACCCACATTCGGCCCCGATTGGACGACGTCACTGTTACGTCACTTTTTTTTTTTTTTTATTTTTCTTTTTTTTTTTTTGTGCACAGAACTTTCTCACTGCTGACAAAGTAGCATGGAGACCTCATTCAGCAGAGCTGCAGCTCATGCACATTACTCAGCATTTACAAGAGACGTTCCCCGAGCGCTGCATCACGGTGCACGGTTGACAATATGACAAACATACGCAAGCTACTTTATAGGATTTATTGCCGTCAGTCTAGCGAGTTGCAAAAAAATAATTTTTGCTTTCACTGTATTATATTACAATCAATTCCTTTAATCCGGCATTCGATTGTCCGGAAATTCTGATAAACCAGACATGAAACTGTATGGCGGTATCAAATATCATAAAACCGAATAAACTGTAGGAGATTTTGTGTGTTGAATTTTAAGCGGCCTTCCTAGAGGTTTCTCAGCTTTACAGATCAGTCTTAGGCCACTTGAAATGCAGCTTTAAACAAAAAACGCTACAGAAAAAAAAGATGCAAAAACATTAAAGTCTATGGGAAAAACAGCGTTTCCGAAAGTAAAATGAACATTCTGGGTTAAATGAATGAAATTTCATTCACTTTGTAATTTTTTTCTGCTGCGTTTCTGCAACGTGTGGCCTTAGCCATAAGTTTTTCTTTGAAGACGGGTTCACACAGTATTTTTACACATTTTTGCAGCTTTTTTTGCACAACTCTACAGTCAAAAATATCATAAAACACTCTAAAAATAGGGTTTGGGGTTTTCCTATTTTTCTTTGGTGCCATAATGATAATATCTGTAAAGCGCTGTGGAATATGATGGCGAATTATAAGCCGTATGTACGTTTTTCTGGTTTTCCTACAGGCTAGGGCCCACAATACAGGTTACATGGCCCCTGCACGTATCGTACTCCATCAGGGCGGGAATTTTTGAAATAATCGTATTGCGGTAAAGTTGCGAGTCGCAAAGAAAAAAACGCATTTACTTTCAATAGATATAATGACAAGCATGACATGTTGCAGCCAAAATCGCGGTGCGGCCCTGTCGTGAAAAGGAGAGGAAAAAAAAGTATACAGAATTTCATGTAAAAAATACATGAAATAGGTTTCGAAGGAGGTCTTCTCTCAAGAGACTACAAGTCCCAGCATTTCCTGTCACAATCTAGTGTCACAAAGGAGGACAGAGGACTAGGCCTCAAGCCGTTGCCCATAGCAACCAAACCTGAGCTCTCATTTCACGTGTGCAAGGTTACTAGTGGTAACAAACCCATGCTAGGCCTGTAAATTTCGAGCATATACATGTGGTATAAGGCAGCTGTCTCGTGACGGATATCGGTGGCATATGGCTGACACCACCAACATGGAGTATTCCTGGCATCTCTTTCTACCCATTAGTCAGGGCCACAGTGCCCAGACCAGGAACAAGCAGATATTTGCGTGTTTTTTATATACGACCATATCAAAGCACACTATAGCGATATATAATGAATTTCCTTTCATCCAGCATCTGACAATCCAGCACACAATACTCATTATAACGTGTCATTTTTATCTAGATCCATATGTCTATAGTAGAAATACAGCGTACGTGGCCTACACATGGACGCAGCGCGCTTCGCCTAAACTTTCTCACGGTCTCCTGGTTGGAATATCCCCTGGAGAGGAGAAAGAAAATAGCGCGCCTGTCTATAAATATATCAACAGGACAGTATTAAAGCGCCACATGGTGGAAAGAAGAGAAGGAGCGCCCTGCCAGACCTTCATATATGCAACGTGTGAGCAGCCAAGCAGCCCTAAGGAGGCCATGAAAGATTTACTAGTGAGTGGAGTAAAAAGATCTAGAAGAACTGGAGGAGCCGGCGTCTATATATATAGATAGATGTGCATGTACCTTACTACCACAATATAACAGATATCCTGAAGCAAAGTAGAAGACATGGTATACACTAATGTACATAGATATATAGGAGTTATATAGGTAGATCGATATGAGATAGATATGAGATTTACAGATAATAAATAGATAGATATGAAATAGATAAATTATAGATAGAAAGATAATAGATAGATATGAAACAGATAATCAATAGATAGATATGAGAAAGATAGATAGATAGGATAGATAGATAGGACAGATAAATATGAGATAGATAGATATGAGATATAGATAGATAGATAGATAGATAGATATGAGATAGATAGATAGATATGAGATAGATAGATATGAGATAGATAGATATGAGATATAGATAGATAGATAGATATATAGATAGATAGATAGATAGATAGATAGATAGATAGATAGATAGATAGGAGAATCATAGATATACAGAAAGACAAACCAGAAACGTTTTGGATTGTTTTCTACTGAAGTCTATGAAAGTTTTTAACAGAGATACAGACAAGATACATAGAAGGAAGGAAAGAAAAGACTGTGAGACCTACATGACTGAAAATGTCTGTAAAGCACTTTGCAATATGTTGGTGCTATACAAGTAAATATAAATAAAAGAAGAAGGATGGATAGATAGATAGATAGATAGATAGATAGGAGAGTGATAGAATAGAAAGATGTAAGATAAACAGAATTATAGACATATAGGTTGCCAGCCAGATGAGCGATGATGGATTAATAGAGATAGACAGATAGATAAGAGCGAGAGATAGAGCAAAATCTAAAGTAATTAAAACTGCAGACAAAAATGGTAGAAATATAAACGAATGATAGAGAGATATGAGATAGAGAGATAACTAGAGAGCTAGATGAGAAATAGAAGAATGATAGAATAAAAAGCTATAGAACAAAAAATTCTAGGTATAGATAGTTACACAGATGAATGATAGATCGATAGATAGATGACAGATAGATACTGTAGATAGATTGATAGAATACAGATAGGAAATAGACAGAATGATAAAGTAGAAGAATATTACCGGTAGGTAATTACAAGTGCAGCCAGCATAGATATAAATAGATAGAATGACAGAATAGAAAGATATAACATACTCAGATGACTGATAGACAGATATGAAATAGAAGAATGATGGAATAGAAAGATATATGATACATAGAATGATAGCTATAGATAGATGTAGATGGATAATAGATAGACATCATAGAAAAAGTGTAATTAGATTTACAGGCTACAGCTAGACAACCAGATAGATAGATAGAATGTACAGTATTATGTATGTAGATTGGATTGTGAGCTCTTCAGGTCACCACAATAATAAGATAACCAATAATCAAACTTGTGAAGTGACTTTTTGCTGCAATTATCCGGGATTATAGCAATCTATACGTCCAGAGTGTAATTAGACGCGGCTGGGATTACAGCAGCCATGCCCCATCCATATGCTCATTGTCCTGCCCGATGCTGTGCTTGGCCCAGGATTATAATAATGGAGCATAGAACAAACCCAGCAGGCCCAGAGAATACAAGATTAAAAGCAGGGGGAGCCTGATAATATCCCCCTGCGTGTGTGCGCCTGTGTATAGGGATGCAGCAGCATGTTGGGGGTTAACCATAGGTGTTTGGTGACCCCAACATGATTCATGAGGGCCCAGGAGAGGAGTTTATGAAAGCAGCTGCTCAGGAGTTGGGTTACACATAGTAATTCAAGCCCTGGTGCATAATACTCAGGAAGTAACTTTGTGCAACCCACTGACTGGGCAGGAGGAGGCATGAATGGGGGGAAGAGTGGCCACAGGGACTTACACTAACTCATGGAAACACTTACATGTGCAGGGTATATGGATTGTGTGCAGCCACAGCAGCAGCACCGACTCTGTACATGTAATACATCACAGGATCATACAAACCCAGGCCTGCTACAGCTACACGTGGAGAGAAGACTGATATTATATCGTTGTATAGAGAGGAAACACATCCATAGATAGATAGATTAGATATGGATCAATAGACACAGATAAAGAGCTAAATGGACAGAAAATAGAAGTATAATAGAAAGATATAGCTCAGTAGATACAGAGAAGGATAGATAGATTAGATAAAGCTAAATAGATGCATAGAGAATGTAGAGTGCATGCACGATATTAGTATGATAGATATAGTTCAATAGATGTATAGAAGGATGGATAGATAGATGATAGATTAGATATGGATCAATAGACACAGATAAAGAGCTAAATAGACAGAAAATAGAAGTATAAAAGAAAGATATAGCTCAGGAGATACAAAGAAGGATAGATAGAAGTATGATAGATAATTATAGTTCAATAGACATATAGATAAAACTATAAGATAATTAGATATAGTTCAGTAGATGGATAGAAGGATAGATAGAAGTATGTAGAAGTAGATGGATAGAAGGATAGATACAAGGATAGATGCATACATTAATAATGAGATAGATATCGAACAAAGGGTAGCTGCATAGATACACTGAAAGAAAGGTAGATAGATGCATAGAAAGTTAGAACAACAGATGAATTTCATCTTTCTTTCTTTGCACACATAGGCATATGATAGACTGTATGATAGATATATAGAAAGAACTAGACATGTATAGATAAATAGATGCAACGAAAGACAAAGATGCATAGAAAGTAGATGGTCCGACAGATGCAAAGAAATAAAAATAGATACACAGAAAAATAGATATGTGCATAGATAGTTCTCATACGCATTGACACATATGTATATATCACCATACCTGTTAGCACACATTGTAATGCAATACCAAAAAGTTTACAAACATCTTGTAACTTGTGTGTATATATCTCTATACAAATATCTAATGTTATACAGATGTATATATAAACACAACTTATGCCCATCCATATATATATACTCTATTATACTGTATACAGTAATAGAATGATAGCTGAGGATATATACCCGCTACAGATGCAGCAGTCACATAGGCAGTCTGCAGGATGTTACAGGGGATATTACTAGTTTATATGACCATTACTTTCCCATCATCTATGTATTAACCACTCTGCTGCAATGCGCCGCTCAGGTAGATAGAGGGCGCCAGAGAGCACCAGCAGCACACATTGCTCCTGACATGAGGTCTCCACAACAATAGGCACAAGTTACCTGCATCCTCACAGTCCACAAGGAGTTAATAAAGACCCTTCCTAAACTTATGGAGGGGATCATAAGAAGGAAACAACTCAAAAAGTACAAAAATGTTAAAGTTTAGTGAGCGCCCCCCTGCTGTCTACACACCTTCTTCCTTCCCTGATGTCTGTGAACTTGTGAGCTGGAGAGCAACTGGGCAGGAGCTTATCAAACTTCCGGCGATACCATAGTAAAAACAGCAATAGGGGAGGACGACTGGAAAAAAGGAACACGAATGGGATAAAATAAGGGAAGTTTAGGTTGTTATTATAGGATCATACGACGCTAGCCTAGTGTATTAAATAGTAAGCTTAGTATATTGTAAGAGTAGTAGGATAGTTTCACTGCTCTAATACAGAATGGACGTTATAAATGAAACACCCCCCCATAGACAGAAAAATATTGGTACATCTCGGTTTGTAGATTATAAACAAAGAACCTCGTGGGAAACTGGGAGTAGCCAAGTGTGTGAGGAGAGAGTGAGGAGTGTCTGCTGCACTACAGGCTACTCCATAGTATAACATAGTACTATACTGCTGCACTACAGGCTACTCCATAGTACTACACTGCTGCACTACAGGATACTCCACAGTACTACACTGCTGCACTACAGGCTACTCCACAGTACTACATAGTACTACACTGCTGCACTACAGGCTACTCCACAGTACTACATAGTACTACACGGCTGCACTACAGGCTACTCCATAGTACAACATAGTACTATACTGCTGCACTACAGGCTACTCCATAGTACTACACTGCTGCACTACAGGCTACTCCACAGTACTACATAGTACTATACTGCTGCACTACAGGCTACTCCATAGTACTACACTGCTGCACTAAAGGCTACTCCACAGTACTACATAGTACTACACTGCTGCACTACAGGCTACTTCACAGTGCTATACTACACTGCTGCACTACAGGCTACTTCACAGTACTGTACTACACTGCTGCACTACAGGCTACTCCACAGTACTATACTACACTGCTGCACTACAGGCTACTCCACAGTACTATACTACACTGCTGCACTACAGGCTACTCCACAGTACTATACTACACTGCTGCACTACAGGCTACTCCACAGTACTATACTACACTGCTGCACTACAGGCTACTTCACAGTACTATACTACACTGCTGCACTACAGGCTACTCCACAGTACTATACTACACTGCGGAAGAGTGAAGAAATCAGGCGATACCTTTTAGGAAGGCTAACTGAGTATATTTATAAGTAGCTTTCAGGAGTACTCGCTCCTTCATCAGACATGGTGTGATACAAGAACTGAAAATTAACAGATTTTTATACACATGGTTTTCAAAGCATTTTAGAGTCCTTAAAAAAAATTGCAATCTAATTTTTTTTTAAGGACTCTAAAATGCTTTGAAATACAATGTGTATAAAAATCTGGTTAATTTTCAGTTCTTGTATCACACCATGTCTGATGAAGCTGCGCTGTACTCCTGAAAGCTACTTATACAATATACTCAGTCTAGCTCCTGCTGAAAAGGTACTCGCCTGCTATTACTTCACTCTGCCTGTCTTCCACTACTCCTTCAATGGCTAACACGGTACAACATCATACTACTATATACTACACTGCTGCACTACAGGCTACTTCACAGTACTATACTACACTGTTGTGCTACATGCTGCTCCACACTACTGCAATATTACACCAAAGGCTGCTCCACATTACTATAGTCATGGCTAGAAGTTTTGCGAAGTTTTTCACAAACTTCTGCTTTAGTTTTTTGGTCTTTTTGTCAGATGTTTCTGTAGTTACTGAAGGACAGTTCTGAGCATTTTTGCATATTTAGGATTTAGCGGCCCACATGTATTTTTCTGGTATATAAGGCATTAAAAGTTACAAAAAAATTGTGACTTTTTCAAATCTGCGCCGCCATCGCCACTTTCCAAAAAAGGGGGTTGGCGAAGGCATGCAGGGGACAGTGTACATGATGGAGGAAAGGTATGTAAGCGATGAGCAGGAGGACGTTTCCCCGCAGACACACATACAGTCATATGAAAAAGTTTGGGCACCCCTATTAATCTTAATCATTTTTAGTTCTAAATATTTGGGTGTTTGCAACAGCCATTTCAATTTGATATATCTAATAACTGATGGACACAGTAATATTTCAGGATTGAAATGAGGTTTATTGTACTAACAGAAAATGTACAATATGCATTAAACCAAAATTTGACCGGTGCAAAAATTTGGGTACCCTTATCATTTTATTGATTTGAATACTCCTAACTACTTTTTACTGACTTACTGAAGCACAGAATTGGTTTTGTAACCTCACTGAGCTTTGAACTTCATAGCCAGGTGTATCCAATCATGAGAAAAGGTATTTAAGGTGGCCAATTGCAAGTTGTTCTCCTATTTGAATCTCCTCTGAAGAGTGGCATCATGGGCTCCTCAAAACAACTCTCGAATGATCTGAAAACAAAGATTGTTCAACATAGTTGTTCAGGGGAAGGATACAAAAAGTTGTCTCAGAGATTTAACCTGTCAGTTTCCACTGTGAGGAACATAGTAAGGAAATGGAAGACCACAGGGACAGTTCTTGTTAAGCCCAGAAGTGGCAGGCCAATAAAAATATCAGAAAGGCAGAGAAGAAGAATGGTGAGAACAGTCAAGGACAATCCACAGACCACCTCCAAAGAGCTGCAGCATCATCTTGCTGCAGATGGTGTCACTGTGCATCGGTCAACAATACAGCACACTTTGCACAAGGAGAAGCTGTATGGGAGAGTGATGCGAAAGAAGCCCTTTCTGAAAGCACGCCACAAACAGAGTCGCCTGAGGTATGCAAAAGCACATTTGGACAAGCCAGCTTCATTTTGGAAGAAGGTCCTGTGGACTGATGAAACAAAGATTGAGTTGTTTGGTCATACAAAAAGGCGTTATGCATGGCGTCAAAAAAACACAGCATTCCAAGAAAAACACTTGCTACCCACTGTAAAATTTGGTGGAGGTTCCATCATGCTTTGGGGCTGTGTGGCCAATGCCGGCACCGGGAATCTTGTTAAAGTTGAGGGTCGCATGGATTCAACTCAGTATCAGCAGATTCTTGAGAATAATGTACAAGAATCAGTGACGAATTTGAAGTTACGCCGGGAATGGATATTTCAGCAAGACAATGATCCAAAACACAGCTCCAAATCTACTCAGGCATTCATGCAGAGGAACAATTACAATGTTCTGGAATGGCCATCCCAGTCCCCAGACCGGAATATCATTGAACATCTGTGGGATAATTTGAAGCGGGCTGTCCATGCTCGGCGACCATCAAACTTAACTGAACTGGAATTGTTTTGTAAAGAGGAATGGTCAAAAATACCTTCATCCAGGATCCAGGAACTGATTAAAAGCTACAGGAAGCGACTAGAGGCTGTTATTTTTGCAAAAGGAGGATCTACTAAATATTAATGTCACTTTTCTGTTGAGGTGCCCATACTTTTGCACCGGTCAAATTTTGGTTTAATGCATATTGCACATTTTCTGTTAGTACAATAAACCTCATTTCAATCCTGAAATATTACTGTGTCCATCAGTTATTAGATATATCAAATTGAAATGGCTGTTGCAAACACCCAAATATTTAGAACTAAAAATGATTAAGATTAATAGGGGTGCCCAAACTTTTTCATATGACTGTATATGATGCACACACTTCTCCGATTTCGGGGCTATGAAGACTGGCATTAGGAAATCTGCCCCACTATTTCCAGTGTTGTGACCCCTATTTTTCTAGACTTCTGCAGCTCTCGTACCAGGGCGGACTGCAGAAATCTTGAAAAATAAGAGTCGATTCTGTCAATGTTGTGATATAGTCTTACATAACCTTGATGGATTTGTCTATAACCGTTTAAAAACTTATGAAATGCTGATAATTGTCCTTCAGTAACCATAGAAACGTCTGACTAAAGATAGAGAAACACTGAAGCAAACGCTGTGAAAACCGAAAATTTGTGTCAGTCTCAAAACTTTTTGCTATGACTGTACACTACACTGCTGGGCTTCAGTGCTACACTACAGGCTGCTCCACATTACTACACTGCTACACTACAGGCTGCTCCACATTGCTACACTGCTACACTACAGGCTGCTCCACATTACTACACTGCTCCACATTACCATACTGCTACACTACAGGCTGATCCACATTACTACACTGCTCCACATTACCACACTGCTACACTACAGGCTGCTCCACATTACTACACTGCTACACTACAGGCTGCTCCACATTATTACACTGCTACACTACAGGCTGCTCCACATTACTACACTGCTACACTACAGGCTGCTCCACATTACCACACTGCTCCACATTACCACACTGCTACACTACAGGCTGCTCCACATTGCTACACTGCTACACTACAGGCTGCTCCACATTACTACACTGCTCCACATTACCACACTGCTACACTACAGGCTGCTCCACATTACTACACTGCTACACTACAGGCTGCTCCACATTATTACACTGCTACACTACAGGCTGCTCCACATTACTACACTGCTACACTACAGGCTGCTCCACATTACCACACTGCTCCACATTACCACACTGCTACACTACAGGCTGCTCCACATTGCTACACTGCTACACTACAGGCTGCTCCACATTACCATACTGCTACACTACAGGCTGCTCCACATTACTACACTGCTCCACATTACCACACTGCTACACTACAGGCTGCTCCACATTACTACATTGCTACACTACAGGCTGCTCCACATTACTACACTGCTACACTACAGGCTGCTCCACATTACTACACTGCTCCACATTACCACACTGCTACACTACAGGCTGCTCCACATTACTACATTGCTACACTACAGGCTGCTCCACATTACTACACTGCTACACTACAGGCTGCTCCACATTACTACACTGCTCCACATTACCACACTGCTACACTACAGGCTGCTCCACATTACCACACTGCTACACTACAGGCTGCTCCACATTACTACACTGCTACACTACAGGCTGCTCCACATTACTACACTGCTCCACATTACCACACTGCTACACTACAGGCTGCTCCACATTACTACACTACAGGCTGCTCCACATTACTACACTGCTACACTACAGGCTGCTCCACATTACTACACTGCTCCACATTACCACACTGCTACACTACAGGCTGCTCCACATTACCACACTGCTACACTACAGGCTGCTCCACATTACTACACTGCTACAATACAGGCTGCTCCACATTACTACACTGCTCCACATTACTACACTGCTACACTACAGGCTGCTCCACAGGGCTGCTCCACTTACTACACTGCTACATTACCACGCTGCTCCCAACTACAGGCTACTCCACATTACTACACTGCTCCACATTACCACACTGCTACACTACAGGCTGCTCCACATTACTACACTGCTACACTACAGGCTGCTCCACATTACTACACTGCTACACTACAGGCTGCTCCACATTACTACACTGCTACACTACAGGCTGCTCCACATTACTACACTGCTCCACATTACCACACTGCTACACTACAGGCTGCTCCACATTACTACATTGCTACACTACAGGCTGCTCCACATTACTACACTGCTACACTACAGGCTGATCCACATTACTACACTGCTCCACATTACCACACTGCTACACTACAGGCTGCTCCACATTACTACACTGCTACACTACAGGCTGCTCCACATTACTACACTGCTACACTACAGGCTGCTCCACATTACTACATTGCTACACTACAGGCTGCTCCACATTACTACACTGCTACACTACAGGCTGATCCACATTACTACACTGCTCCACATTACCACACTGCTACACTACAGGCTGCTCCACATTACTACACTGCTACACTACAGGCTGATCCACATTACTACACTGCTGGGGGGGCCACATTACCACACTGCTACACTACAGGCTGCTCCACATTACTACACTGCTCCACATTACCACACTGCTACACTACAGGCTGCTCCACATTACTACACTGCTACACTACAGGCTGATCCACATTACTACACTGCTCCACATTACCACACTGCTACACTACAGGCTGCTCCACATTACTACACTGCTACACTACAGGTTGATCCACATTACTACACTGCTCCACATTACCACACTGCTACACTACAGGCTGCTCCACATTACTACACTGCTACACTACAGGCTGATCCACATTACTACACTGCTCCACATTACCACACTGCTACACTACAGGCTGCTCCACATTACTTGGTATTGCAGCGGGTGTGGAAATTGAATCCAATATGGTGGCACCCATGCAATTGACCGCCACATCTAAGTGTATGTACTGTTCCTAACTGGTAACTTCTCAACATTATAACGGATATACATTGCATCAACAATCTGGAAAGGGTTAAAGGGGTTTTCCAGAACTTAAAGTAGGTCATCAATATTGGATGGGTAGGGGGGCCAATACCCGGCACCCCCTCTGATCAGCTATTTAAAGAGACCGCTGCACTACAGCCTCTTCACTACTTACCAAGCACAGCGCCGTGCATTGAATAGTGGCTGTGCTTGGTATTGCAGTTCATCTCCATTCACTTGAATAGCACCGACCAATGAATATGACATCACATGACTTATAAAGCAGACGAGGAGTTCATCGTTTCAATTCCGGATGCTGGACCCCCACCCATCTATTATTGATGACCTATTTATAAGGATAACTCAATAATTTAGTTCCGGTAAACCCCTATAAGAGAAGCATTTGGCATTAGGTTTACGTTTTGTTTCAGAGAAACAAAGGATCCAGGTGTTTGCTGTAGGCACAGTAGCTGCATTTGTTTAAGGAAGCCATTTAATAGTTGATGAAACATGTCTGGCTTCTCCCCCTCGTGCATGACACTGCCTCGTGAAGAATGCCTGGCAGCATCCACTCTTTACTACAATGGGAAGTGAGCAGGTAAAAACACAATGACCTCATGTGGGTGTAGATCTGTAGGTGGTGGAGGACAATGTTCTGAGTATAGTGTAGCTACGTGTTCCCTGGAGGTCTCATTGAAATTTCATAAGCAGTTCTTTTTGGATAAGACACGTGAACGCAGATATCTGTCAGATAAAGTCTTCAAGTGTGAAGCTGCTGGGCTTCATTGCAAAAGTGTTACCCTACCCCCTTACGGCCAATGGTGTCATTTTGTGCAGAATCTGTCTACAACCTAAGATATGGGCACTTCAAAGATCACCAATGGTACTCCATGGGTGGGCCATGGCGTTTTCTGCTTGAGATACATAGCAGTGTTTGCTAAGGCAACCAGCACTCGATATAGAGCCTGGTAGCCTATTTAATGGGGGATAATCCTGCCATGCCTTGCCAGTCAATTGTGGATCATACTGTGCCCTGACTCTCATTCCTTCTACTATTGTTCCTGATTAACCTTGATCCTGACCTTGACCTTGTTCCTGAGTATCGGCTCTCCCTTACCTACTGGATTTTTTGCTTGGTACATGCTGTCAAACTCCCAGCTCTTTCTAACTACACCCCCATCTTATCCTCTGACCTGTTCAAGTTCCTGACCACAGTCCGAGTACTGTCCCTTCACTTTGTTCCTGACTATGCTATCACTGCATCTCCTCCCTAATATTGACCTTGTTCCTAAGTATCACCTCTCCCTTAACCCCTGGATTGTTTGCTTGGTACCTGGTATCAAACTCCTGGCTGTTTCTAACTATGCCCTCCCCCGATCGTATCCTCTGGTCTGTTCCTGACCACTGTTATAGTACTGTTTCTTCGCGTTTTTCCTGACCGTGCTACTATTGCATCACCTCTACTGCCAGCAATATCTTGATCCTGAGCTTGACCTTGTTCCTGAGTATCGCCTCTCCCTTCCCACCTGCATTGTTTGCCTGGTACCTGCTGTCAAACTCCCTGACATTGACCTCGTTCCTCCGTATTGCCTCTCCTTTACCCCCTGGATTGTTTGTCTGGTACCTGCTGTCAAACTCCTGGCTGTTTCTAACACCCCCCATCTTATCCTCTGGTCTGTTGGGTTCCTGACCGTTGCCCTAGTAACATCCCTTTGCTTTGTTCCTGACTATGCTATTACTGCATCACCTCTACTGCTATCAATACATGACTGTTGTTGGGGTGCCAAACTGGGCATTTTCCTTCAGCAAAATCTGTACTTCCTTGTGGAAATTAAGACTGAATACCAAGGGATCCCACATTCTCCTCACTCCAGTGTACCCCAGATCAAACAGAATACAACTTAAAGAATCTACATCTTCATTACGTAACCATTACATTGACTTGCCCGCTGATGGCAGATGTTGACAGAAAAAGAAGGACCAGGTAAATTGCATTGAAATAAATATGTACACAATACCTTGCCAAGTTTGCATGGACATGAGGTCAACAGCAATCTAAAGTGTATGGGTAATATTAAGTAGCAAATCCTTTTAACCCACCTACGAACATTCCTCTAGGTGTAGTAATTTGTGGCCCAAAACTTATGGGCAGGCAGAATTACAAAACACGGTACCATGTCAGGCGACAATGGGGTACAAAGAACCCAACCTTCCATAGCTCTAGTGAACCAAGCTTAGGGATCTATGGTGGTCTAAGTTTGGTTCAGAACTCAGAACTATGGGGAGTCCAGGTCATCATGTACATGAGGGCACTGCTTTACCTAGTATGATTTCCGGAAAAATTATAGTGATGCCTCTCTTGTATGTCCCAGGGTGGTCGGCAGCCAACCACATAGAAGAACCCACTGTGTTTCCAACCTCTACAATCCTTATTATACCATTGTGTGATTTTTTTTTTCTGAGTTCCCATAATCACATGTCACCCATGTTTACAAGACTTCGGCCAGGAAGTCACTATTCTCTGGAATTTACAGCTTCACAACATCAGGATCTCTTCACACTCCTAAGCTTCAATTAAGACTTCACCACCATCCCTATCATGACCATCTTGTATTCTTTAACCTAAATTAATTTTCTTCCTTGACTTTCCAGTTTATCTTACCTGCAGGCTGGAGATCATCATGGCACTCATAGAGCTTCATTTCTGGTAATAAATGTTCTGAAAACTAGCCGAGATGTTAACCCAGGAGATCCCTTCACAAGGTGACACTGCAGCAGATTATGGAAGGGAACTTCTCAAGGGGTTTGGTGTATAGAAAGGTGCAGCCAAATGTATTCAGACCACCTAATATAATTTAAGACCAGGCCCCCTAAATATGTCTAATCCCTCTGTATTAATAACGGACCCCAGACAAGACCCTCTAAATGTATTCAAGCCCCCTGTATTGTTATCAGAACCAAGACCAGACCCCCTATATTGATATCAGAATCCAAATCAGACCCACTAATATTAATATCAGATCCCAGACCAGAGCCTTAAATGTATTCAGACCAACTAAATGAATTTTAGACCCCCAAGCCAGACTCCTAAATGCATTGTATCTATATTAATAACAGAGACCAAACCTGACCCTCTAAATATATTCAAACCACATGTACTAATATCAGAACCCAGATCAGACCCCTAAATATATTCAGACCCCCTGTATCAAAATCAGAACCCAGACCAGACCCTCAAACATCTTCAGACTCCTTATATTAATATCAGAATTCAGACCAGACCCTCAAACATCTTCAGACCAATTATATTAATACCAGAATCAGGACCAGACCCCCAAACATCTTCAGACCTCTTATATTAATACCAGAACTCAGACCAGACCCCCAAATATCTTCAGACCAATTGTATTAATACCAGAACCAAGACCAGACCCCCAAACATCTTCAGACCTCTTATATTAATACCAGAACCAAGACCAGAACCTCCAATATCTTGAGACCCTCTTAGATTAATATCAGAACCCCAACTCAGTATATTAATATCAAACACCAGACTAGAACCCCAGACATATTCAGACCCCCTTATAGTAATATCAGAACCAAGACCAGACCAGACCCCCAAATATCTTCAGACCCACTAATATTAATATTAGACCTCAGACCAGAGCCTTAAATATATTGAACCCCAGATCAGATTCTCTAAATATATTTAGACCCCAAACCAGACCCCTAATTTAATTCAGACCCCCAAATCAGACAAAATAAATAACTACATTTGGAACCCATAACTAGACTATATACAATCCCTCCTTGCTCCAATGTCTTGGTTGACTGTGTGTGATAGGGTCAGGACTACACTTGGTCCTGGCCCGATCCAGTATCAGATTGTACGCCATCCAGTGCCTGGATGTCTGATGTCTTCCTCCAAGCAAAACAAGAATCGGATATGTGGGAAGTCAACAATAATAAGACTTATCCTTGGTTCTTCCATAAGATAGGTGGCACCAGATGTGCCTAACAGCCTCTTATCTCTATAAAACTGCCAGCTTGCCTGATAGGGTGTCTGTTTATATAGATATTATTAAGCGTTTGTCCTTGGCACTTAATGATGTTGTATTCCACACAACCACAATAGCAATAACCATTGCCGGAAAAACCATTATCACAACAACAACAAATAAGTTGCACAAATGTCAGTAAGAAAGAAAGCAGTGTGAATGCGGCCTCATTTCATTAATAATTATAGGCTGTACAGTATTTACCCCTCCGGTCTTGTTCTCATTGAGTCTTCTTACATCATGGTATCAGAATTGATTATTTAGGAGCTCTTGCCAACGCCAGAGATTAACACATATGTCCAAATCCAGTCCAACGCAAACAGAAACAATGTGTTATACAAGAATTCCTGGGCTGATATAAATTCTGGCACATTGTAATCACAGCTCTATGTGGGCGAGTCAGCCAGCTCTGCCCAAAGTGGGTGAAGACATGCCATAGCTACTGTGCAATATAAAGTATTACTAATTAAGGTTTGGCGGTACAATGATGCCAGATGAGAAGCGGCATGACCGTGGCATTACCACAACCCGCATAATTTTACTCTTTCCCTAAACTGGGTTCTAGAATGAAGGAGCGTCAGAAGTAGCTGGCCTCAGTGGTCACATATTGGGGATTGGTGACATCACTGCTGATACGTCACCGGTACCAAACATGTGGCCAGTGACTGGCCATAATGGTCACCACGTCCACAAGACCAGAAGGAATGGATAACGTGTTTGACTGAACAAAGGACCAGGGATAGTGTGATATTTCTTTTTTTGATTTTACTCAACCCCAGTTAGTTTTTCAATTATTATGGTCAATCCCTTTAAGACCATATTTTTGGTCTCTTTAGCTCCGGTGATTTTATGAAGATGTGTGCATGTAGACATAAGCATATAGGCATAAGTGGTATATATAAACTCTGCACATCTTGACCTATTCATTTTTAGGGGTGGTGTGTTACTGATTTTTTTGCTTGGGTCAGACTTGTAGCTACAAGCATACATTTGACTCTAGGTTCACACTAGTGTTCGGGTTTCTGTTCTTCGGGTCTGCTTGGGGACCCAAAAAACGGAAATTCAATGCGCTTAAAAACCGGTTATCTGCGGATCCCATAGACTATAATGGGGTCCGCCAGGTTTCTGTCCGTTTCCGCCCGAAAAATGCAGAGAGAAAAGTCCTCCGCATTTTTCAAGAGGAATGGGGAACGGAATCCCCAAACAGAGACTGAGCACTAGCCTTAAGCATTTTTTAATAAAAAAATTATTTACATTTTTATTAGCATTTTAATAAAGTGCCTTATTCAGTGGCTCTGTCTACTATTTTGTGATAGTTCTGTGTGGTTCCATGGTAACAGACTACATATAATCCCTATGTAGTCTAATTTTACACTTAGGCCATGTTCACACCAGAAAGATTTTAAAAGGTACAGCACATTTATCATTCCATGTAGACATTTTTGTTAGTGTGCCTATGGGGTGTAAAATACCCCCATTCACATGTGTTTGCATCAAAATAACTGCAGATTCTATCAGGATATAGACACAAAAAATCAGACAACCTTTATCATGTGAACAGAGCCTTAAATTCCCATTTATCTGTCCTCTACTGCTTCCTAAGTTATCAAATACACATTAGCAAGAAGCAAAGTACAGATAGACAGAGGTATGACTGCACATGGTTTGTTTGTAGTCTGTAACCATGGAGACACAAAAGTGTGCACAGGGCTTGTGTTTTGCAAAAGCATACATATCCTTTAAATAATCTGAATGACTGAAGTCAACAAAAAGCAAATGAAGGGCTGTCTAGTTTCTGGCCATATCACCTGTCAGTTTCATTAGAGGGTTATATACAAGTAGGTGCATATACATATGCAATATTCTTTGATTCCACAGATACAAGTACTAATAACACAAACTAAACATGTGAGAATAGAAACAAAGGGATTCTTTAATGTGTATATGCTGAAATCCACCACTGGAAATAAATACATTTGCATATAGTTGTGATTAAACATCCCCTGCCATTTTGTGTCTATAGGTACTATCCAGTTCTTTGCGTCTCCATGGTGACAGACTACAGATAGCCCCTATGTAGTCTGAGCTTACCCTTACGCCATGTTCACCCAGTACAGATTTACCATTCTAAAATCTGCAGCACATTTTTTATTCTATGCATGTAGATATTTTCCTGAAGGTGTCAATGGGGTGTTGAATGTGAGCAGGTTCTAGCAGGACATAGGCACTTAAAACCTGACACAGCCATAAGCGTAGAAATATCTGCCATCTACTTCTTTTAATTTATCAAATGTACATTAGCAAGAATTAGGTAGAGATGGACAGGGTATGAATGCAGGACCAGACTACACATGGTTTGTTTGTAGTCTGTAACCATGGAGACGCAAAAATGAACACAGGAACTTTAGACAAAAGTATACATACCCTTTAAATAATCTGAAAGAATGAATAAAGTCTTATGACCTGCCACTTTGCTTAGAGTGTCTTTACTTCTCCTAAGGTGCATATACATAAGCAATGCTCTTTGATAGATGGAAGTACTAATAACCCAAAGAAAACATGTGAGGAACCTCATAAGTGATACATAGAGTCTTTAATGTGTATACTCTAAAATACAGCACAGGAAGTAAATAAATATCTTTGAAATAAATAGATTTAAAAAATCTCCAACCATTTTGAGTCTACAGGTACTATGCAGATCTTTACGTTTCCATGGTGACAGACTACAGATAATCCCTATGTAGTCTGAGTTTACCCTTACGCCATGTTTACCCAGTACAGATATGCCATTTTAAAATCTCAGGCACATTTATTATTCCATGCATGTAGATATTTTCCTAAACATGTCAATGGGGTGTTGAATGTGAGCAGATCCTCGCAGGGACATAGGCGCTTAAAACCTGCCAGAACCGTAAGTGTGTATACATCTGTCCTCTCCTTCTTCTTAATGTATATTAGCAAGAATTAGGTAGAGGACAGGTTATGACTGCAGGACTACACATGGTTTGTTTGTAGTCTGTAACCATGGAGACAGAAAAGTGAAGGCAGGAGCTTTTTGAAAAAGTATACATACCCTTTAAATAATCTGAATGAATGAACAAAGTCTTATGACCTGCCACTTTGCTTAGAGTGTCTATGCTCCTCCTAAGGTGCATAGACATATGCAATGCTTTGTCATAGATGCAAGTACTAATAACACAAAGGAAATATATGAGAAATGTCATAAGTGATGCATAGAGTCTTTAATGTGTATACTCTGAAACCCAGCACAGGAAATAAAGAACAGTTAAAGGTTAATCCCTTCTCGCTGCAGCTTAGTGTCAAGTTGAGTCTCTATACTGTCAAATTATCTTCCAAGGAAAACCTTTGCACTCACAGAAAGTTCTTAATGAGCGGAGGCATCTCAATGGTAGCAGGAAGCCCTCATGGGAAAATGAAGAAGTAGCTGAGAGCATCTACATCCATTTGTAAGATGTTATAGTTAAGTGCAATGCACGGAGTCACCCCACAACCAATACGTGTTATCATAAAGGAACTCTAAATCCTTAGTAACCTCCTGGATAGTAATCCAAACTTTAAGAAATATATATGTATCCCAAGAGCTCAGTCAGTACCTTTCCCCTTTTTCTCATGAACTCGTCTTTGCATGCAAGGCACCCAGTTGCAGCAGGTGCTCTCCCCCAGTTGCTTTTAACATTTTACCTGTTTAACACAAAGATCACACCAAATATTGATGGGATTTACATTTCTCTTTTCTTCATTCACTTCATTTCATTAATTGACAAAAATATACTATTAACCTTTCTATCTCTATATCTTCTTTCTTACTCTGCAGCATTTTTTTCCACACCTGCCTGAAATTTTTGCGCAGTACTGTATAATAGCGTCTATTTCAAATAAATTTGTATTTCACCAAAAAAGCACTCCGAAGAAATTATTATTATTATTTTTACATCATCATGAATGGCATTACAAGTGTACACTGAGATTGCAGGATACCAAAAATTTTTTAAATGACATTTTAATTTTGCCAAAAAAATAAAAATCTAGATTTTTTTTTTTAATTTATGGGCGATTTTCAATTTTAATATCAATTTTCTTGTTTTTTTCTTTTGAAAATAAAATAAAAAAGGAAAAAAACAGAAGTCCAGTGAACTGGCACTGGAGGATTAGGATCTATTTGATGCATCTTCTTTCTCATCCCACCCATGACCACAGTGAAGAAATTGTTGATCATAGCCAGTGGCTGGAAGAGAAAGTCTGCATAGTATGTGTTTGCAGGACTTAAAGGGGTTGTGCCCTTATAGATCCTTATCCACTATCCACAGGACAGGGGATAAGTTTCCAATTGCTGGGGGCCTTTCTTTCGGTCCCCCATCCTCCTAATCATTGGGGATCCCGGCAGTCGGGCCCCCAGCAATCGGACACTTCTCCCCTATCCACAGGGCAGGGGATAAGTGTCCTTAACACAATCCCTTTAAATGGTTCAAAGTGGTAATGCTGCATCTTGTAGTTCCCCATATCAACCCCTTTCTGCCTAAGCTGTTATTTTGTTTTATTTTTCCGTTTTTGTTTTTGAGAGATGAAATGGCGCAATAAACTGCGATTCAGGTGATTTTTTTTATCCTGCTACGGCGCTCACCATATGGGATAAATTAGTCTATATTTTTCTAATCTTGAAGTTAGTGACATAGGAACATCTAATGTGATTATATGTTTGTATTTACTTTGATATTAATTATAGTGAAGGGGGGATGATTTGATTGTTCACATTTTTTTAAAAATATTTTTGGAAACTTTAATTAATTTATTTATTTTCAGCGACCCCTAGGGGGCTCAAACCAGCGATCATTAGATCACTTGTATCATAGACTGCAGTACTGCTGTATTGCAGCCTATAGTAATAACAATGGCATATACCATGGCAAGTCACCAGAAGACTTCCACTTGTCATAGTACACAAATGGCTCCTGCGATCTTGAAGCATGGGAGCCTTTTGGAAGTTGAGGGGAGGGTGAAAGTGAACCACTTAGGTGCTAGTGTCACATCTGACTACGACACCTGAGAGGTTAAGTGCCCACTGATGCCCATTACAGCAGAGACCTCGTGTCTATGGCACCCGCTCAGCTGGAAGCTCCTGACGCTGATGCCATGTTTAAAACCTGTACAATTACGGCGTATGTGGAGAAAATGGAATTAGAAAACTGTTAAAAAAACGGAATCATCTGAAACACTCTGGGCAAATTAATCTAATGAATTTGATTAATTGCCCACCTCTAGTCCCGGGTGTCGGACCCCCGCCTAACTAATATTGTTGGCCTTTCCTAAGGATTTCCCATCAATAGCACCAACTGGATAACCCCTTTAATTGTAGCATACAAAGGGTTAACAACCTTTGATCTCCTCTGTTAAAGTGGTGCCTCAGTTGTGTGTTACAGACCAGAACATTGGACACCCACAAAGCTAGTGTGAACCTAGGGGAGAACTATGTGAATGCTGCATATTATATGAGCACTATATGGCGGTACTGTTATGTGGCCTTTGTACGGCAGAATTGCCTTGGCACTATATGGCAGTATTAATCTGGCTGCGATGACTATTTTGCTTGTTACATAGGATCTTCTCAAAAATCACCCTATGACTGACAAACACTGCGTGATAGTTTATCTTGTGTATACTTATATCCCTCAATTCTATGGTTAGTGTTCCATTAAATATTCTTATATAAGAAAAACCATTATATAATGAAAAGTCATGCAACTTTCTAATATACCATACCAGTTATGCCCACAGTACTCATCTCTAATCTCAGTGAATAGGCACATTGTCAGACGCTGAAAACCAGTCATGACCTTGTTCTACTGAGTGTTCTGAAGACTTGTTACAATGTATCAGTATAGGAAGAACTCCTAAACTAGGTTTATATAAATTGCACAACTTTATATTACTAAATGTTTAGGTGTTATTTACATAAGAATGGAGACAGTGTAGTGTAGTACAGAAGCTATCCCATAATCTACAAGTAGGTATAGTAAACGCTATTTTGGCGGTTCCTATAGATTCCTCTGGTGTGGGCCAAATGCATGACCCCTCCTCCCCACCCTTCCCATATAACATAAGATAATGCAGCTTAGGCTCTATTCATACTAGCATTGTTGCCTCAGTATATAATGTGTGACACAACACTTTGTGAGATGTGCTGTGCAATGGATACCACCAACAGCACCCAAAGAACTTCACTGGACCATTTGAAGTGTATCAAGATATATGTTATTTTGACGGGCTGTGTTCTGCCCAATGGATCATAATCTGATGTTAAAAGTGTATAATCTCATTTTACATACTTGTGTTAATGTATAGTCTAATTAGGTTATAGCACCATGTAGTGGTCTTTCAGTTACATTACCTGTTGAATTCTCCTTATGAAGCTATTGCATTATGGGAGCTACAATGCACTCTGGGTAAAGCAAGGCATTCTGGGAGCAAGAAACCTGCCCACAAGACATTGGGATGCCATCTCTTGCACTACTCCACACTTGAGCTCCATTATCCTTGTGCAAGCATATCTGGTAGGAATTGTCTTATTCCTATGTGATGTGATGTAGTGTTCAGGACTGTTAGTGAGCCATGTATAGCTTAATCAGGATGTATACTGTTAGTTATATGTGTATATGTATGGCTTCCATCTTACCATGTGCTTTCACTGTTGATTTTGTGTCTGGCCTGTATTCTGCTCTCTTTACCTATACTTTTGTATTCTTATGTTTTACCACAACATATCATATTATCAATATCATCATCACATTACCATATTTACAACCTGTTGACCAATAAATTCTTAGACTACAGAAAAAACAGTCTGTTTATTTGGAAGACAGAGAAGGTTTATGCTGTATGTCAGACTGCACACTGAGAGAACGTGTAAGAAGACAGAATAGTAAAACAGATGCTAGTCACAAGCAATAGTGGATTAGACTATACGGAGCCGCTATCACCCACATGGTCGTACATATGGGTATTGCAGCAGCCGCCATACAGTCACAAGTAACGAGTGTGCAACCCTCCAACACAATTCAGACCACGCTGAAATTTGTTTCTATCTGATTGAGGTGCACACAGAGACATTCAGTGGTCAGCAAGCAGACACGCAATGTCTATCAGCAGGGCATCTTCACTCAGGACGAGGTCCCGAACAAGCTGTTCCAGCAAGTCTTCAATAAAAGAATCTGCTGCTCTCGCTCGTGCAGAAGCTGAGGCGGCAAAAGTAAGATTGTCCTTTGCTTCACAAGAAATGCAACTGAAGCTAAGACAAGCAGATCAAGAAGCAGAGAAATCACGCTTGCAAGCAGATCAAGAAGCAGAGAAAGCGCGTTTGCAAGCAGAAGGCGCACGTTTGCAAGCAGATCAAGAAGCAGAGAGAGCACGCTTGCAAGCAGATCGAGAGGCAGAGAGAGCACGCCTGCAGGCAACTCTGGAAAAACTGGCCGCAGAGAAAGAGGCAGCAGCCGCAATAGCCAAAGCAGAGTTCCTGGAAACCGTGGAGTTCCCCAAATCTGAGAAACACAGCAGTGTACTGGGGCCAGACCTAGATCAACAAGATCCAGCACGGCGCGTCTCAGAATACGTCCACCAGCATTCCGGAACAGGCAACAACCATGATTCACTTCATCAACCAGCCTATGCAGATTACAAGAGATCCAACCCTGATGAACTGCAGTACCGCAAACAGGAAAGTATGCAACAAGGCGATGTCGACCACAACTACCGATCTACAGAGCAGAAGACACAGCCTCAGCTACAATTAAAAGGATCACCCTTCGCTTCAGAACGATATTATACAGACTATCCTAGGCCAGAAGCTCCCAAAAGGTATGGTGATACACCTCACTCACACCACATCAGCACACCAGCTCATATCGGCAATAACCAAGCCTCCATGGACTTTGCTAAGTTCTTTGCTAAACGAGAGCTGGTTACCAAAGGACTTGTAAAGTTCACTGACCGCGCTGAGAGCTACAGGTCATGGCGAGCCTCTTTCCAGAACGCCATCAAAGACTTGGATCTTTCTTGTAGTGAGGAGTTAGATCTCATGATAAAGTGGCTTGGGAGTGAGTCTGCTGAACACGCCAAAAGAATAAGAGACATTAACGTAAATTATCCTGACACGGGCCTAAAGATGGTATGGGAAAGGCTTGATGAGTGTTATGGGTCAATAGAAGCTATAGAAAATGCTTTATTTAAGAGAATTGATAATTTTCCCAGAATAGTGAGTAAAGGAGGTTACCAGAAGCTCAGGGAGCTGAGTGACTTGTTAATGGAGGTATGGGTTGCTCAAGCAGAAGGAGATCTACCAGGCCTGGCATTTCTGAACACTGCCAGGGGTGTCAATCCAATTGTTCAGAAGCTCCCATATAACCTACAGGAGAAGTGGATCATGCATGGATCCCGTTATAAACAGGTTAACAATGTACCATTCCCTCCTTTCTCTGTGTTTGTAGACTTTGTCAGACAACAGGCAAGAATTAGGAATGATCCTAGCTTTGATTTTACTTTGTCATGTTCCACTGCCCCTGGTGTCAAATCTTATAAAACACCGGTGGCAGTTCACAAAACTAATGTTACCTCCACAGGTTCTTCTTACAGAACATTCAAGTCTTCTCAAGAAGAGAATAGACCTAAGGATCTCAGCAAGCAGTGTCCCTTACATAAGAAACCACATCCTCTACTAAAATGCAGAGCCTTCAGGGAGAAGTCTCTGGAGGACCGGAAGAGTTTCCTCAAGGAAAACAACATCTGCTTCAGATGCTGCGCTACAACGTCACACTTCGCCAGGAACTGTGAGGTCAGTGTCAAATGCACAGAATGTGGTAGCACAGAACACAACACGGCTTTACACCCTGGACCACCCTCACAGATGTCATCGCAAGCTGAGGAGCCATTAGTACAGCAGATGGACACTGATGCAATAGACACCCCGATAGTCAGCTCTCATTGTACAGAGATCTGTAAAGGATTTGTAGGAGGAAAGTCCTGCTCAAAAATCTGCCTTGTGAGAGTCTATCCGGCAGGTCACCGAGATAAGGCTATTAAGATATATGCAATCTTGGATGACCAAAGCAATAGGTCTTTAGCTAAGTCCACCTTCTTTGACACCTTTAACATAGTAGGCCCTGGTTCTCCCTACTCCTTAAGGACATGTGCAGGTACTGTCGAGACGGCGGGGAGAAAGGCGACTGGATACAAAGTAGAATCCATGGACGGTCAGACCTGTTTATCTCTGCCAACCATACTGGAGTGCAACCAGATTCCCGACAACAGGTCAGAGATACCTATATCGGAGGTAGCAGCACACCACCCTCATTTGAAGCGTATAGCTCACCTGATACCACAACTGGACCCAGAGGCTCCAATAGTCCTACTCCTCGGGAGAGACATACTACGAGTCCACAAGGTTAGGGGACAAATTAACGGTCCCCAGAACGCTCCATATGCCCAGAGACTGGACCTAGGGTGGGTCATTGTAGGAGATGTCTGTCTAGGAGGAGCACACAAGCCGACTTCAGTCAACAGTATGCTCACTTGCACACATGAAAAGGGACGTCCTTCTCTCTTCCAGCCTTGTCCGAGTAGTTTCCTGGTAAAAGAGTTGCCACACAGTGCTCCCCTGCCTTGTCCTTTCGCAGACCTTTCCTGTGAAGGCCATGCCTGTGATGGTGAGCCAGATCACATAGGGTGTACAGTTTTCCATAGGACAAGAGAAGACAACAGGGTCACAATGTCCATAGAAGACAGGCTGTTCTTGGACATAATGGATCAGGAAATGGTGAAAGACCAGTCAAAAAGTTGGGTCGCACCTTTACCATTTAAGCCCCAGAGACGACGCTTACCCAACAACAGGGAACTTGTCTACAATCGATTTGTCTCTCTCAAACAGAAACTTCAGAGGTCACCAGAGACAAGACAACATTTCTTTTCCTTCATGGAGAAGATATTTAAGAACAACCATGCAGAAATCGCACCTGCGCTTCAGGATTCTGAGGAGTGTTGGTACTTGCCCATATTCGGTGTGTATCATCCAAAGAAACCAGGTCAGATAAGAGTAGTATTTGACTCAAGTGCCAGGTGTGACAGTATCTCGCTAAATGATGTCCTACTATCAGGTCCAGACCTTAACAACAGACTTCTGGGAGTGCTTCTCCGCTTCCGCAGAGATTCGGTGGCATTTATGGCTGACATACAACAGATGTTTTACTGCTTTCTTGTCAAGGAGGAACACAGAAACTTCTTGAGGTTCTTTTGGTACCGTGACAATGACCCTTGTAAAGACATTGTGGAGTATCGAATGAGAGTGCACATCTTTGGAAACAGTCGTTCCCCTGCAGTTGCGATCTATGGTCTCAGACATTCAGCCCGAGAGGGTGAAACAAGGTATGGGTTGGACGTCAGATCCTTTGTGGAAAGAGATTTTTATGTGGACGACTGCCTGAAATCCACACCCACAAGTGAGTCTGCAATCAGTCTCCTCAAAAGGGCTCAGGAAATGCTTGCTCTGTCTAATTTGAGGTTGCACAAGATTGCTTCCAACAGCCACGAATTAATGGAGGCCTTTCCCTCTCAAGATCACTCAAGTGACCTAAAGGACTTAGATCTAAGCACTGATTCCCTTCCCATGCAGCGGAGCCTTGGATTACTCTGGGATTTAAAGGTAGATGCATTCACCTTCCAAATCAGCAAGGAAGAAAAGCCTTTCACACGCAGAGGTGTCTTGTCTATCATAAACAGCTTATATGATCCTCTGGGATTTGTAGCTCCTGTTACTATCCAAGGTAAATGGATGTTAAGAGACTTCACCCAAGAGAAATCTGATTGGGATGATCCTCTTCCTGTAGGAAAAAGAGACCTGTGGGCAGATTGGAGGAAGTCTCTGGAAGCTTTGTCCAGCCTTCATGTGACACGACCTTATGCTTCCGTACCATCAACAGAAGTCAAAATACAAAGACTCTGCATCTTCTGCGATGCTTCAGTCAAAGCGATTGCAGCAGTGGCATACCTAAAAACTATAGACGTTGAAGATCAATGCCATATAGGATTTGTCATGAGCCGGACAAAACTGGCACCACTCCGTGAACACACAATACCCAGGCTAGAACTCTGTGCTGCTGTGCTTGCAGTGGAGTTGGCTGAACTCGTAACGACAGCAATGAACTTGGAAATCAAGGAAGTTGAGTTCTACATGGACAGCAAGGTAGTCCTAGGGTATATCTGCAACGAAACCCGACGCTTTTATGTCTATGTCAGCAATCGGGTTCTAAGGATCAGGAGATCCACTTGTCCTAAGCAGTGGCATTATGTGCCTACACATCATAATCCAGCGGACCACGCGACCAGATCTGTCGCGCCAAGCCACCTTAAAGACACAACATGGTTTACTGGTCCTAGATTCTTATACCATCCAACATCCCGCGTTGCCGGATCAGATGCATTTGAACTAATAGAGCCAGACGCCGATGAGGAAATCCGCCCTCAGGTATCCGTTTTGCGCACAGTGACTTTGGATCAACACTTCAAATCCCATCGTTTCAGCAAGTTCTCAACTTGGAAGTCACTTGTTCGTGCGGTTGCTTGTTTAGTTCATATAGCTGAGTCTTACAAGTCGACCTTACCTACGAGACAGAAACCCTGCAAAGGTTGGCATCACTGTAGACATGCTTTTACTGCTCCCAACTTAGAGAGGTCCAAGAACTTGATAATTCGCACAGTACAACGTGAGTGTTATGCCAAAGAAATAGACCACCTCAATAAAAAGCAATCCATTCCTAAGGACAGTGCTTTGAAGAAGCTTGATCCAATCATCGACCAAGATGGGTTGCTCAGGATAGGAGGCCGTCTTCATGAAGCCAAAGTGGAATTTATGGAAAAACATCCACTAATAATTCATGGACATCATCATGTCACAACGTTGCTTG
The DNA here is from genome assembly GCA_947044405.1 of Leptodactylus fallax. Lineage (NCBI taxonomy): Eukaryota > Metazoa > Chordata > Amphibia > Anura > Leptodactylidae > Leptodactylus > Leptodactylus fallax. The sequence goes on along the minus strand of CAMRHE010000495.1, from coordinate 981,931 downwards.
TGCAACACCACCACATTCAAGTGAAGCACCAGGGCCGATTGTTTACTGAAGGGAATCTACGAGCTGCTGGACTGTGGATAGTTGGAGCAAAGAGATGTGTGAGCAAACTTATCTTCAACTGTGTTACTTGTCGCAAACTTCGTGGCAAGTTTCAGAATCCGAAGATGGCCAATCTCCCACCTGACAGACTCAGTACAGATCCTCCTTTCACTAACGTAGGTCTGGATGTATTCGGTCCTTGGTCTGTAGCTACACGGCATACTAGAGGAATCCATGTCAGTGCGAAACGCTGGGCAGTTCTGTTTACTTGTATGTACAGCAGAGCTGTCCATATAGAAGTGATTGAATCGATGGACACTTCAAGTTTCATAAACGCACTTCGACGGTTTATCGCCATCAGAGGGCCTGTAAAGCATATTCGTTCTGACAGAGGTACAAATTTTGTTGGTGCAGTGAAAGAACTTCAAATTCCCTCCAACTTAGACACTACTAATGTGGAGAGATACTTAAGTGAGCAAGGATGCACCTGGACTTTCAATCCACCACATTCTTCTCACATGGGAGGTGCCTGGGAGAGAATGATAGGGATAGCACGCAGAATCTTGGACTCAATCTTCTTGCAAGTGGGGAGTACAAGACTCACCCATGAGAGTTTAATGACATTCTTGGCAGAAGTTTCAGCCATCATGAATGCCAGACCATTAACTACGCTATCTAGCGGCTCTGGAGATTTGACTATTCTCACTCCTGCCATGTTGTTGACCCAGAAAACCAGTGTTCTGAGTGCACCATCTGGAGATTTTGGTGACAAAGACCTTTACAGACGACAATGGAGGCAAGTGCAAAGTCTCTCCAATGCTTTCTGGGACAGATGGAGGAAGCAGTACATCTCCACCTTACAACCAAGGAGGAAGTGGCAGACTAACAAGCGAAACATTAGACCTGGAGACGTCGTGCTCATGAAAGACAGCTAGTTGCACCGGAATGAGTGGCCACTGGGCCTCATCACTCAAATGTTCCCAAGCAAAGATGGGAATGTACGTAAAGCCGAGGTCAAAGTGTGGAAGCTTGGCGAGAGTAAGCTATTCCTCAGGCCGGTAGCTGAGCTTGTTGTATTGTTTTCACAAGAGGAGCCTAATAGTGGCATCTCTTGATACCAGACGGGGAATGTTTTGCCCAATGGATCAGAATCTGATGTTAAAAGTGTATAATCTCATTTTACATACTTGTGTTCATGTATAGTCTAATTAGGTTATAGCACCATGTAGTGGTCTTTCAGTTACATTACCTGTTGAATTCTCCTTATGAAGCTATTGCATTATGGGAGCTACAATGCACTCTGGGTAAAGCAAGGCATTCTGGGAGCAAGAAACCTGCCCACAAGACATTGGGATGCCATCTCTTGCACTACTCCACACTTGAGCTCCATTATCCTTGTGCAAGCATATCTGTTTTACCAGAACAAAATCACATATCAACATATCATATCATTATCATCATCACATTACCATATTTACAACCTGTTGACCAATAAATTCTTAGACTACAGAAAAAACAGTCTGTTTATTTGGAAGACAGAGAAGGTTTATGCTGTATGTCAGACTGCACACTGAGAGAACGTGTAAGAAGACAGAACAGGCTGCATAGCATGGCGTCCAATCTGCTGGGACTACTCACAGAGCCTAAGTAAAAAAAAAGTTTTGGCACTCAGGATTAGAGATGGGCGAACTTCTCAGAATTTGTTTTGGGTTCGGGCAGCTCAGGTCTAAGATTTGTTTAGGATCCAACAAGTTCAGTACCAACTACACCTTAAATTGGCTTAAAACATAGTGTAGAATATTGTTAGGGCTCCAAAACACCTATCTATAAAACTTAGTGTAGAACACTGACAGGACTCCTAGGAACCCATCTATAAAACATAGTGTAGAACACTGTCAGGGCTCCTAGGAACCCATCTATAAAACATAGTGTAGAACACTGTCAGGACTCCTAGGAACGTATCTATAAAACATAGTGTAGAATATTGTCAGGACTCCTAGGAACCCATCTATAAAACATAGTGTATAACACTGTTAGGGCTCCTAGGAACCTATCTATAAAACATAGTGTATAACACTGTTAGGGCTCCTAGGAACATATCTATAAAACATAGTGTATAACACTGTCAGGGCTCCTAGGAACCTATCTATAAAACATAGTGTATAACACTGTCAGGGCTCCTAGGAACCTACAGTATCTATAAAACATAGTGTAGAACACTGTCAGGGCTCCTAGGAACCTACAGTAGCTATAAAACATAGTATATAACACTGTCAGGGCTCCTAGGAACCTATCTATAAAACATAGTGTAGAATATTCTTAGGGCTCCTAGGAACCTATCTATAAAACATAGTGTAGAACACTGTCAGGACTCCTAGGAACCTATCTATAAAACATAGTGTAGAACACTATCAGGACTCCTAGGAACCTATCTATAAAACATAGTGTAGAACACTGTCAGGGCTCCTAGGAACCTATCTATAAAACATAGTGTATACACTGTCAGGGCTCCTAGGAACCTATCTATAAAACATAGTGTAGAACACTGTCAGGGTTCCTAGGAACCTATCTATAAAACATAGTGTATACACTGTCAGGGCTCCTAGGAACCTATCTATAAAACATAGTGTAGAACACTGTCAGGGCTCCTAGGAACCTATCTATAAAACATAATGTAGAACACTGTCAGGGCTTCTAGGAACCTATCTATAAAACATAGTGTAGAACACTGTCAGGGCTCCTAGGAACCTACAGAAGTATTCTGACGACTCTGCAATAGTGGGTCTCATCACAGACGATGATGACAAGGAGTACAGAGAACTGAACCGGTTTTTTGTGGACTGGTGCCACCAGAACCACCTGAAGATTAACGCGGGGAAGACCAAGGAGATGGTGGTGGACTTCCGTAAAGGCAGATGCCCTCCAAAACCAGTGGACATCCTGGGGACGGGCATCAAGATTGTGAACACCTATAAGTACCTGGGTCTGCTCCTTAATAATAAGCTGGACTGGGCAGATCATATGGAGGCCCTGTACAGGAAGGGCCACAGCAGGCTCTACCTGCTTAGGAAACTGAGAGCCTTTGGAATCCGGGGGGCACTTCTTAGGACTTTCTTCAACTCGGTAGTGGCATCAGCCATCTTCTTTGGAGTGGCCTGCTGGGGGAGCAGTATATCAACCAGGGACAGAAATAAACTTGACAAGCTGATTAGAAGGGCCAGCTCTGTCCTGGGGAGCCCACTGGACCCAGTGCAGGTGGTGGGTGACAGAAGGATACTGTCCGTGGTGAGCTCCATGCGGGAGAATAACTCCCATCCCATGCATGAGACTGTGATTGCGCTGGGCAGTACTGTCAGTGACCGACTGCTCCACCCTAGGTGTGAGAAGGAGCGCTATCGGAAGTCTTTCCTCCCCACCGCGGTTAGGCTGTACAACCAACACCGACCTAAGCGGAGATCATTACATACAGAGAACTGAAATATCTCTCTGCCTGTTATATCCCCCCCCCCCCCTCTGCTACGTCCTATCTGTCTGTCTGCTATTAATGTAATGCCTCTCACCTTGGAACATTCCTGTACATGTTGTATTTGTATTTGTATCTGCTTATCTTATCTTTGCTGCTGTAACACACTGAATTTCCCCACTGTGGGACTATTAAAGGACTATTATTATTATTATTATTATCTATAAAACATAGTGTAGAACACTGTCAGGGCTCCTAGGAACCTATCTATAAAACATAGTGTAGAACACTGTCAGGGCTCCTAGGAACATATCTATAAAACATGATGAAGAATACTCTTAGGGCTCCTAGGAACTAATCTATCCAATTTCACAGGCTTCAGTGGTCACCAAGGAGGTGAGGGAAGTTGAGTATGAATGTTTTTTTATTTTTTTATCCTCCCCTGGGCCTCCACCTATTATATAAACCAGTGATGGCGAACCTATGACATGCGTGGCACAGGTGACACGCCAAGACATTTTGGGTGACACACATCGGCATCTATGTATTGTGTTATTGCAATAAGCATCTGTCGATACTCCGTGACTCCTCCTACGTACAGCGTCCCGTCCTTCTTCAGCATCGGCAACAGCGCACCCTGGAGGAGGCAGCAGAGGGCATCCTGGTCTGGAGCGTGGACAGATGAGTAAAAATTATCAGCCACTACTCTGTGTGGGGGTGGGGATATAACAGGGGGTCATATACTGTGGATGGGCTTTAAAAAAGGGGTCATATACTGTGTGGGGGTATAAAAGGTGTCCTAAACTGTGTGAGGGCCATAAATAGGGGGATCATATTCTGTGTGGCGGGGTAAAAAAAAAAGGCGTTCATATACTGTGGGGGGCAAAAAATGGGGTCACCGTGTGGGGGCTAAAAAAAAGGGGTTATAAACTATGTGATTGGCCAGAAAAAGGGGGTCGTATACCATGTGATTGGCCAGAAAAAGGGGGTCATATACTGTGTGATGGCCAGAAAAAGGAGATCATATACTGTGTGATGGGCCAGGAAAAGGGGGTCATATACTGTGTGATGGGCCAGGAAAAGGGGATCATATACTGTGTGATGGGCCAGGAAAAGGGGGTCATATACTGTGTGATGGGCCAGGAAAAGGGGATCATATACTGTGTGATGGCCAGAAAAAGGGGATCATATACTGTGTGATGGGCCAGAAAAAGGGGGTCATATACTGTGTGATGGGCCAGAAAAAGGGGGTCATATACTGTGTGATGGGCCAGGAAAAGGGGATCATATACTGTGTGATGGGCCAGAAAAGGGGGTCATATACTGTGTGATGGGCCAAAAATACATATAATATAAATACATATATCAAAAATATAACTCTTTTTTTTACTAGAGCTACAAATATCACAAAATTATGGATATTTCTGGATGTGACACGCCACCCGATTTAAGCTAAGCTTTTTTTACGAATTTTGACACACCGAGCTTAAAAGGATAGCCATCACTGATATAGACTATAATGCGGTGGACGTTTTAGTTAGCTCGATATGAATCTCCATTTGTTCAATTTTCGTAAAAAAACAGAAAAATTGGAATATTTCCTTGAAACCCATGTCAGTAGAGAGACTGTTCTCCCATCTCTACTCAGGATGTAATGCATTTGCAAAGCAATCCTAATACAACTTGTGACGTTTCGGTCCAAGAGGGACCTTCATCAGACAACTGTGTTGTCTGAGAGAGACAGCGCAAGTGGAAAGGAGGCTTCACCTAACATCTTCCTGTTGTGTTTTTTGCCTTTCCACTTGTGCTCTTTCACTTTCCCATGCAATCTGATCGTCTAAAGAAGGTCCATCTTGGACCGAAACTTCACATGTTGTATCAGTTTTGCAATAAATTTCTTCACTGCAAATTCATTAAAGTGCATCTTTCACCAATTCTAGTTCTTATCATCTGTTAATAGGTGCCTCTCCACTGATTCCAGCACAGTTGGAATTTTTTCTCTACCCCCACCATTCCTGAGCAACAAGTGCAGTTAGCTTTGGTGCCTGATGTGCTATATAAGCTCTGTAATGTCAGAAGGGCAGTGTCTGGAAGAGGGGTGTGATACAGAGCTCCAATTAGAGTCAGTCAATACCAGAGCTCAGAATCACACCCCTTGTCTGCTCCTGCCTGACGCTGCCCATCTGATCGTACAGAGACTAAATAGTATATGAAGCAACAAAAATAACAGCTTTGATTGTTCAGGAATGGTGGGGGCTAGAGAAAAAATTCCAACTGTGCCGGAATCAGTGGAGCAGCACCTATTAAATGATGCAAAGAACTGGAGATGTTGGAGTTGGTGAAAGAAAGGTCCTCTTTAAATCCTGAGTGCCAGATGTATGGAGTGACATATGGAGTGAGTTCCTTTCTGAGCACCTGGTTAACATTGAACGTTACATTGAAGTGCCATGGAACTTTATGCTGATCTACTCACAGAGTCTGTGATAGTAATGTGAACACATCCTAAGCCGGAGTCACTATTAGAAAATGTCATTGATCTCAGGTGATTCTCAGTATTCAAGGTGACATGAGTGGACATGTTGGCATTGACTGGAATGGAGGGTGAGAATTTTATCATTAGGTGGAATTTTTATTTATGGGGTGCTTTTATTCCACTGGGAAGCAAACATGGGGTTCATTACCCAGATAAACATTAGTGTATGGGGCTGTTTTTAGTGAGGGGCAACCTCCTCCTGCTAATGCATATGGAAATAACTGGATTTTGATTAATGGCTGTAAGTGAAAACCATATGCACACCCTGCTGTAAACACAGTCCGAGCCTGGACCATGTGAAAATCCAGCTGTTAGCAAGGATGGAAAAAATTAACTACATAGGTCACCCTTAGGTCACTGCTAATCCTGTAATATATTATGGGGCATATATACCTTGTATATCCAATGTTTGGAGTAATATGAGACCATATAAAAAATCACACATTTACTTATATGCTGTATATACTGTATATCTCTTGCCTAAAAGATGTCCATTATGGTCTGTTTTTCCTCACCAACAGGGCCAAAAAGTTGTCCAAATATCAGATTTTTGATAGATTTCAAGCATTATTTATGCCAGTAAATTGTCATAGATGATCACAAATCTAGAAGGTCGGTGGCCCTGCTCATGCCACCCCCTCATCATGACCCCAAGTAAAAAGTTGAAAAGGCTTGCACAAAAAATGTTGACATTTTACTTGCCTTGTATGCCAGAAATCTGGCATACAAGGCCTGATAATTCTGCCCTATTTATTCTCTCTGTTGGAGGCCCCACTACAGAAACACCCTTTCAAACTAGGAAAAGTCTAAAAGCTGCCTACTTTAAAGGGGCGATCCAGCTTCCAAAAATTATCTGCAGATACATCCACAGCAGTGCTAAATCCTCACTGTTCCCTTGTGCACCCTTTGCTTGGCTTTATTTTACTTGCTGCTCCTTGTATCACTGTTATTTTCATGCAGTGAATCTATAGACAAACTACATATCCCATGATTCATCTGACTGCTCTCAGTCTGTATGTACTCCTTCATTCTCCACTCTCCCCTGCAATGAAATAATAAATCACTCCCACACTTGAGGTCACGTGCTGCTGTGATGTTTCATTTGCTGGCTGAAATGCTCACAGGGAGGGGTAGTGAGCTTGCAAACGTAGCACCACAGCTGAGGTCAATGATCTGAAAATAAATCAGATAAGCAGTGCTGAATTTAAACAGGATATATATTAGAAAGTGTTTTATATTGTTGCATCCCGTTTGGCTCATATTTTTAAAAAACTTGATAATGCTTTTAAGGGGTAAATTTAGTGAAATCCTGCCTGTAGTGTTGTTGGTCATGCCCCCTAATCACCCATTTCACAGGATTATTGGCAGCTAGGCTATGATCAATGACTACAACTGAGAAGTCTGCGGTCGTCTTCAACCAACTTCCTGTCCAAGCAGAGGCTGAATCACATTTTCCCTCCCCTATGCGTTACACTGCAGGCCTGCTCATTCAGATTGACAAGTGTGTATAAGCACAAGTATGTATCAGTTTGATCAGTTTTACAAGTGTAGCCCTATTTGGGGGGGGGTATGAGTATTATCCCTCCCGCAACAGACTCTGGCGCTGACCTGTGTGTATAATGGGACCTGAAGCCTTCGCTGAAGGGAAGAGTGGGAACATATATGAAATATATCAGTGCCTCCACCCAGGATAGAGCCTCTGTATTACAGGGAGGATCTCTTCCTGGGACTTACCCATGAAATACAGTTAGTAGCCTTAACAAGGATCACTGTACTAATCTCACAGTCTGAAGAATACATACAGATACCACATAAGGTTATAACAGTAGCTTTATAAGAATCAACAGGGTAATAATACATACATACAATATACTCAGAACACAGCAATACTACAACAACCAGCAAGTCCTCAACCGTCTTAGGTTATATACCCGGGTATATATATAGATATATAGCAAGAGTCCAGTGCACAATACCTCCAGGCAACAGAAGAGATGCAGGGGCCCCTGTGGATGACTGTGGATCCTCGGATTCTTCCAGGAGATGACAGACAGCCGATCAGGAGATGATGATGATGATGGTGAGATTCTTCACAGGCAGCAAACAGGGCGACGGTGACGGCAGTAGATGCAGGCCTGACTACCCTAACACTGAGTCCTTAACCTGCCAGCTAAACTACTAGTGCCACCGGGCCTCTAACTAGCTAGTTGGCCTTCGGAAGCCTAACCTATCACTGCCCTGAACTATATATATATATGGATCCCTAACTACGGTTACTAGCTAGGTCCTGTGAGTATATAGGGGGTAACACATACCTAACTATATACTGTGAAGTAAAGAGGAACAAGTGGCTCTTAGACTCCCCCAGACATAACATGTCTGTCTCAGCAGCTCTGCTCACATCTCTCCCCCCAGCAGCTCTGCCTCACATGTGTCTGACTCACTGTATTTACAAAACAAAACTTGCACTAAATGCCTGGGGTCTCTGAAGCCAAACTGCAGGGGCAAAGAAGCCAGATACATTATATACTAGTAGAAATGGCAGTTCCCTACACTCTCCCTCTGGTGAAATCTTTACGTCACGTCAAAGACATACAAAGTCATAGTATACAGTCAACATTACCAATGACAATATCAATATGGTTGCTTTTGCATTTACAGAGTCACAACAGGTTAATAGGTATACATGCCAGCAGGAGCGAAAATTGGTAACATATTGACCAAAGTGGACACTGCACCCACCCAAGCATGGTATAAATGAGGCTGAGTAGTAAATCTGGGGTCCCCCAAACTATCATATGTCAGCATAGGTGGAGGGTGTCTAATTCTCTCTCCTCTCCGTACCTCTCTCTGAGGTAAACTAGCATGTCCAGGCCCTAAACTAGGGTTGTCTGCCATGGGAGGGGATGGTGCTGGTGGCGTAGGAGAGCTAGATCCCTGCTCATCTGTAGACACAGATCTAGGTACGAATTCTGGAGTTTGAGGGTTCATAGGTCTCCCTGAAGGAGAAGATACTGGTGATCTAGGAACTTCAGGAGCCACAGTCCAATCACTCTCAGGAGTTTCAGGAAGGTCAGGTGGAATATCGGCTAAGGACTGTGGAGAATCACAGGCCGAGCCATCATTGGAGATATCCATACCATCAATCTGAGGTACAGGCAACAAATGATTTCTATGCCAAGTCCTGATCCTCCCGTCCCGTCCTTTTATCTTGTAGACTGGTATTCCAGGCAACCGATCTACCACTGTAAAGAGTTCACTCCGCCATCGATCAGCCAGCTTATGTTTTGCAGATGCTCCCAAATTCCGTAGCAGAACATGGTCCCCAGGGTTCAATTCTCGGTATCTTACTCGAAGATCAAATCTCCTTTTATTTCCTTCATTCACTTTGGCCGCATTTTCCTCAGCCAGCTCATAAGCACTCTTAAGCGTTTCTTTCAAACGTGCCAAATATCGGTAATGATCTTGATGACTGATACCATCGGTAGAGACTCCCAACAAGATGTCAATAGGTAGCCTAGGCTCTCTTCCAAACATCAGAAAATATGGTGAATATCCTGTGCTCTCGTGCCTTGTACTATTATAGGCATGCACCATAGCCTCCACTTTTCGACTCCAGGATCGCTTATCCTCAATTCGTAAGGTACCAAGCATATCAAGTAAAGTCCTGTTAAATCTTTCAGGAAGGGCATCTCCCTCTGGATGGTAAGGCGTCGTCCGACTTTTGCGGATGTTCAACAACTGAAGTAACTCTTTGATCAGGTTACTCTCAAAATCCCGGCCTTGATCAGAATGCAACCGGTGTGGTAAGCCATAATGGATAAAATACTTTTCCCAAAGCACTCTTGCAACAGTGACTGCTTTTTGATCCTTAGTCGGAAAGGCTTGAGCATATCGTGTGAAGTGATCAGTCACCACCAATACATTTCCAAATCCTCTGGAGTCGTTGTCAATACAAAGGAAGTCTATGCAGACAAGATCCATGGGGCCCGAACTCTTCAAGTGTCCCATGAAGGCCGCTCGAACCGGGACAGTCTTCCTCTGCAAACATCTGCGACAGCACCTACACAGACGAGTCACGGTATCTCTCATTTTGGGCCAGTAGAATCGGTCTTGTATTAGGCCATAAGTCTTCTCAGGTCCCAAATGACCATGATAATCATGCAGACTTCGGAAAATCATCTTCTGAAAGCAGCTTGGAATAACTAGTTGGCGCCTTCCAGGGTGATCATGATACAGCACCACACGATAAAGTAGGCCATTGTCTATTTCAAACTTCTCCCAATCTCGTAGAAGTTGACTGCATTCAGAGGGTAGGGATGTCTTTAACATTTCTCTGTCTTGAGAACTCACTGCTTGATAAAGAGGTCCAATTAAAGGATCAGTCTTTTGACTCCAGATCATTCGCTTTGAAGATATAGAACAACTCTCAAAGGATCCTAAAGCGGCAGGGTAGGCAAACATGTCTGGTACAGCTTCGGGACCTCCCCCAATAGAGTCAATAAGCCGAGTTTCAGAAAAGGCTACTCGGTCTTCAACTACAGCAGCCATGGCACACAAAGCTCCTACTCCAGGACTTGGCACTTCTTCCCATTCATCCACTACTTCCGGACTAGGTAATCCAGGCCGTCTTGATAGAGCATCTGCCCCAATGTTCTTAGGCCCCGATTTATACTTGAGTGTGAATTGGTAGTTGGATAAAGCCGCCAACCAGCGATGTCCTGTAGCATCGAGTTTAGCGGTTGACAAAACGTATGTCAGTGGATTGTTGTCTGTTCTTACTTCAAACGTGGCTCCGTATAAATAGTCATGTAATTTATCAACAATGGCCCACTTGAGCGCCAAAAACTCCAATTTATGTACTGGATAATTTTTCTCGCTGGGAGAAAGACTTCGACTTATGAAAGCTATGGGCCGTAACCCGGCCGGGTATTCTTGGTGCAGCACGCCACCTAATCCTTCAAAGCTGGCATCTACATGTAGCACATATGGCTTCTGTGCATCAGCATAAGCCAGAACGGGAGCTTCTGTCAATTTCTTCTTCAACAACTTAAATGCTTCTTCACAATCCGCAGTCCACCTATCGCCAAAAAGGCTTTTGGAAGACCCTTTCTTCTTTCCCGGATCTCCTGCATCACTCTTCAACAGGTCGAGGAGGGCTCGAGCAATTTTTGAATATCCTTCCACAAATCGTCGATAGAATCCACAAAACCCCAAGAAAGATTGCAACTCCGTAATATTTTGCGGTCGGGGCCAATTCACCACAGCTTCAATCTTACCAGGATCGGTAGCAACTCCTTCAGCAGAAACAATATGACCTACATAAGTGACCGAAGATCTACAAAATTTGCATTTGTCAGCCGACAACTTCAGCCCCTCTTCTTTTAAGCGTTGGAGTACTCTCATGAGTCGTTCTTCATGTTCTTCCAGCGTCTTTCCAAACACAATAATGTCGTCAAGATATACAAGGCATTCCCGGGGCACTAAATCACCTAACACTCTTTCCATCAACCTTTGGAACGTTGCTGGCGCACCTTTTGTACCTTGCGGCATACGAGTGAACTGAAAGAAACCCAAGGGGCATATGAAGGCTGTCTTTTCCTGATCCTCAGGTGCCATTGGGACTTGATAGTATCCCGATCTTAAGTCCAGCACTGTGAACCAACAGTTTCCATTCAGAGCTTCCAGAGCTTCTTCAATTCTCGGCAGTGTATACTGATCAGGTAAGGTTCTCCGGTTCAGAGTTCTGTAATCCACACATAGGCGAATTGCTCCAGATTTTTTTCTTACCACCACAATAGGTGAGGCATAGGGGCTCTTACTGTCCACAATGATCCCCTGACCTTTCATTTGCTGTAGAGTCTGTCTTAACTCATCAACATCCTTTGGAGCAACTCTCCGTGGTCGCTCCCGGAAGGGAGTAGAATCGGTCAATCGGAAAGTGTGTTGAGCACTTTTAGCACAACCTACATCCATATCATCCATGGAGAACACTTCCGATAATTCAGACAACTTCTGTGTCAGTCGCTGATTCCAGGCCTCTGGTAAATGTGGATCACTCAAGTCAAGATTGAGATTAGGGATTGCATCTCGGATTTGAATCCTGCACACTTCAGCGTATGGATTTACTCCAAGCACAGGGTAGCAGTGGGCCACATTCTGGTATGGTCCAATTACGATCGGATGCGGTGAACAGTTCCTCACTGTCACACAAGTAGATAACTCCACTTTATTTCTCCAGTCCTTTCTCTCTGGGATCACCATCCAGCCATTCTGGTTAATCATTTCTTCAGGGGTTTCCATAAGGACATAACTCCCCCCTTCAAGCAAATCGGGAGCAATGCTGGAGGCTACTCTCAGGACTCTCTCCCCGCCGGCAGGAACTTCCACGGTTCTCTCACCGATATGATATACCATTCCATGTCGATAGCCAGTAGACAGGGCATCACAGAGTTCTCTAAGATCAGAAGATATATTCACCGGCTGAGCTGCAGGGTTCCAATCTCTTCCAAGAAACTTCTGAAAAGCATAATGCACTGCGGGACAATTAGTGCCAAGTATCACAGGAGCTGCACAAGAATCCCCTGTATCAGGGCAGACAAGAGCCGTAATCTTCATGGGAGCGACACTCTGATCTTCTAATTCAGGGACAGCTATAACTACTTGTAGGCTGCCATCTACAGGATATGATCCTGAATTAAGCCCCCACAATTTCATTTGTCCCGTAGACTGAAGAGGTATATCCCTCAGATACTTTTGGTAGAACGAGCGATAAATCAGGGTCACTTGAGATCCTGTATCAAACAAGGCAGGAGCGGCATGACCATTGACAGTGACTTTGACAACGGACCTGGAGCCCGCGATAGCGCCTCTGGTCTTTACTCGGCCCGCCTTCCTTCGGTGTCTTTGATTCTGAATAGAGAAGACAGCACTGTGTCCCAATCCCTCACTGTCCTCCGTACACTGTCTGGCAGTATGGCCCGTCTGACCACATTTATAACAGGTTCTAGCATCCTTCCTCCGTTGAGTGGCAGTGGGTGGAGTGGCGGACTGTCTAAGTTCTGACCGCTCCGCTGGTTTGTCCTTGTTTGAATTAGGAACAACATCTTCTTTAGAGATGCTTTTCGCTTTCTTAGGGGTACTAAAACTAATGTCAGCTTCTTGTTTCTTCACTAACTTCATTAAGTCAGGAAATGGAAGGACTCTATCAGATAGTAAGACCTTGAGTACTTGAGCAAGAGGATGATGAGGTTGTAACCCTCTCACCAACTGACTGGTTCTCATAGCGTCTACCTCTGAAGTAGATATAGCTGCGTGGTACACCAGACGTGAAAGAAGTAGCTGTAAACGGTTAATAAAAGTAGAGACATTTTCCCCTTCTTTTTGACGAACCATTCGGTAATCAGCAACCATCTGGGCAAGGTCATAGTATGGCTCAAAGTGATCAGACAGTACTTGTATATAGTCCAATGCACTCACTCCTTCATGAGAGTCTCTGTACAAGCGGATCAATTCTGCAGCAGGAGACCGCAAACTTTCACTGATACGCTGCCGCTTGCCTTCTTCAGAGCAAGACCATTCCTTCAGGCATTGGAGAGTATGTTCTTTCCATATCTCAAAGTTTTCCTCCCCTTGTGGTACTGGGACATTACCAGAGAATACTTTTAGTTTCTTGTAGTGAGTGGCCTGCAGGCCCTGAGCTAACATTTCAGTCAGCCTGGCTAAAGTGCTAATAGCACTGTCACTAGAGGAACTGCTAGCGACGGCCATACTGGGGGGGTAACTGGCTGAGCGGGGTTCTTCCTTTACCTGAACCAGGGGAGGAACAGGAGGTCGGTAATCCCATGTAGTAGCTAGTGGGAGGTTCCCCTCTGAGCTATATCGCTTCTCCATATCAATGACTATTCCCACTTCTAAATCTCAGCAGTGCCTCCAAATGTAGCCCTATTTGGGGGGGGGGTATGAGTATTATCCCTCCCGCAACAGACTCTGGCGCTGACCTGTGTGTATAATGGGACCTGAAGCCTTCGCTGAAGGGAAGAGTGGGAACATATATGAAATATATCAGTGCCTCCACCCAGGATAGAGCCTCTGTATTACAGGGAGGATCTCTTCCTGGGACTTACCCATGAAATACAGTTAGTAGCCTTAACAAGGATCACTGTACTAATCTCACAGTCTGAAGAATACATACAGATACCACATAAGGTTATAACAGTAGCTTTATAAGAATCAACAGGGTAATAATACATACATACAATATACTCAGAACACAGCAATACTACAACAACCAGCAAGTCCTCAACCGTCTTAGGTTATATACCCGGGTATATATATAGATATATAGCAAGAGTCCAGTGCACAATACCTCCAGGCAACAGAAGAGATGCAGGGGCCCCTGTGGATGACTGTGGATCCTCCGATTCTTCCAGGAGATGACAGACAGCCGATCAGGAGATGATGATGATGATGGTGAGATTCTTCACAGGCAGCAAACAGGGCGACGGTGACGGCAGTAGATGCAGGCCTGACTACCCTAACACTGAGTCCTTAACCTGCCAGCTAAACTACTAGTGCCACCGGGCCTCTAACTAGCTAGTTGGCCTTCGGAAGCCTAACCTATCACTGCCCTGAACTATATATATATATGGATCCCTAACTACGGTTACTAGCTAGGTCCTGTGAGTATATAGGGGGTAACACATACCTAACTATATACTGTGAAGTAAAGAGGAACAAGTGGCTCTTAGACTCCCCCAGACATAACATGTCTGTCTCAGCAGCTCTGCTCACATCTCTCCCCCCAGCAGCTCTGCCTCACATGTGTCTGACTCACTGTATTTACAAAACAAAACTTGCACTAAATGCCTGGGGTCTCTGAAGCCAAACTGCAGGGGCAAAGAAGCCAGATACATTATATACTAGTAGAAATGGCAGTTCCCTACACAAGCTTTATAAAATCTTGTAAAATATTACTAGTGTAAATCCAGTCTTATAATAATAGTTTTAGGTTTAATTTAGTTTTCTACCCCAAAATAAGCCACACTATAGCCAGATAGCTTCTGCCTGAGCACAAGAGATTTCTCTTTTTTTCCCTCCATGAAAAGATCTATTGACTACACAATGAAGAACAGAAATGTATTGCTCAGGCCCAAGCAGATGGTCTATGTAAATGAATGTAGAAGAACAAATAATTGTGCAATACAACTGAAACAAGTCAATAAGAAACTGTGAGCAGCTCCAGGCCCGAGGCACCGAGACGCACAGACCTCATTCCAGGCACATGACAGACTTGGCCTGAGCAACTTCTGATAAATAAGGAGAAATAGTACTAAGCGCTGGATTCTATTACATTGACTAGAAGGCTCCTATGATGGAGGACCAAGACATTCCTGAGGATCAAAGACAGGGAGCCATCCTGGGCATTAGTACGGGAGGGTATCAGTTCTCAATCTATCATAATGTTGTGTCTGAACGATGCTCCTCATGTCGCACATTCATCTTGTACATAAGGGGAGAGGTGTCTCTTCTATCTGGACAACACTTCTTCATTTTGGATAACTTCTTATGCTCCCCCCCCCCCCCTAACAATATTAACTGGTTTGGGTTCATTCATATATGGCAGATTTATGTTATAAATTTCCTGCCACTGTCCCATTCATGTCAATGGGGCTTGCCATTATAGTAACCCCATTTAGATGAATTAAAACTGAATTTTCTGCTCAGAAATTTCTGAAACAAATCTGCAACATGTGAATTTACCTTAATAGATAATGGCAGTTATCACAGTGCCCTTAGGGGAAGTCACAGTACAAGGAAAATAAACAGTGATGTCACAGTACGGAGACTAGGCGTATAGTGATGATATAGACAGTATTAGGAGAATTCACACAGTGATGTCACAGTACAGGAATAATACACACAGTGATGTCACAGTACAAGGATAATAAACAGAGTGATGTCACAGTACAAGGATAATAAACAGAGTGATGTCACAGTACAGGGGTAATAAACAGTGATGTCACAGTACAGGGGTAATAAACACAGTGATGTCACAGTGGAGGGGTAATGTACACAAATATGTCACAGTAGAGAAATAATACACACAGTGATGTCACAGTACAGGAATAATGTACACAAATATGTCACAGTAGAGAAATAATACACACAGTAATGTCACAGTACAGGGGTAATGCACAGAGTGATACATATAACATTACAGAGATAATAAACAGTGATGTCACGATATAGATATAATGTACGTGGTGATGTCACAGTATAAGGATAATATACACAGAAATGTCATCGTACAAGGATAATACACACAGTTATGTCACAGTAAAGGGATAATATACACATTGATGTCACAGTACAGAGATAATACACACAGTGATGTCACAATACAGAGATAATACACACAGTGATGTCACAGTACAGAGATAATATACACAGTGATGTCACAGTACAGGGATAATGTACACAGTGATGTCACAGTTCAGGCATAATAAACACAGTGATGTCACAGTATAAGTATAATATAGAGAAAGGGTTATGGGGCTACAATAAAACTAAGATTATTTAATCTTTCATACTCTTTTCCATTTTCCATAATCATCACATAACATTTTTCCTGTAACTTCCTCCATGAAGGCTTGGGGGAAATCCTTGTAGGAGTTTTAATGGATGCCATAAAGATTCTCACCCAGCTTTACCAGAACCAGATATCAGAAAACTGAAAGTCACAGCTATATAAATCTTGAGCACTGATATTTTTCTAGCTTTGTATCTTTTCCTGGTAAGCCGGTCAGATCCCCTGCATTTACACCAGCAAGGAAATGAATGGTCTTAGAGGAATGCCTTGTAGGCCCGGCCTCTCTTCACAGGCTTCATTCATCG